>CM060245.1:2022856-2093633 GCA_030555515.1 Acutogordius australiensis
ATTTAGATTTGAATGGACACAACGATCATCAACTCTGCATTTTAAGCTGGGTGAATTAGAAATTTTTTACAAAGCAAGGAATATATAATTATCAGGATTTTATAAAGCTCCAATAATGCTATTATTTAAATCCTTTCCATGTAAGAGGGTAGATGAAAAGTAATATATTAAAAAAAATTTAATAAAAATTTATCACTTGAAAAAAGTTTCAGGCCTGATCTACTTATTTAAACAATTGCGAAAATCTAAAAAGATTGAATTGGAATGATTTATGTTATATTAGAGCGCGTTTAAACTCATTTTATTTTTTTTTATAAATATTTTAAAAATTCAAATTTTATACTTACTTTTTTTGGATCATTAAAATTTTTTGAAAAACTAATAACAATGATAGGCGATTGTCAAAAGGTAAAAATTTAAAATAAATTTATAAATTCTTTAAAAAAATGAAATGAGTTCGAACGCGCCATAGTTAACAGACAGTTTATTAGAGATATCATGCCAATTAGATAGTAATAATTTGGATCAGCCGAATTTACTATGTCAATAATGAAAAAGCATAGATTAAGACTTTATTGAAATATCAATAGCAAATCTAATTTTATACTTTTTGGATATATCTAATTAAAGAAAAAATTTTTTATTTCAGTATTATACATTTTAGGTTTTTTCTAAAAGAATTAAAATGCAAACGAGTGTTTTAAATATTAAATTTCTTAAATTTTTCAAACACAGGTTGCTTTTATCTGTAAAATCTTTGGCATTTAACATCTTTAGTATATAAATATGCTAATTAAGCGGCAAACCAATTTGTTATGAGGACATTTTCGGGGCTAGAAGGTTTATTTTATAAGCAAAATTTATTTTTTTTTTGGATTTTAAAGATTTTGGAAAATTAAAAGAGGTATTATTGCCATAAATATCTTTAAAGTTGTAGAATTTTTTTTTTTTGAAATTTTGTATCTCATTTTAATTTATTGTCCAAATTTTCCAAATTTAGAATAAAATAAAATAAGTTTAGTTTAAACAATGGGCTTTTTCTAGCAGCTCATACGATCATTTTTTGGCTATATACATGTATGTAATTGAATACTTGCAAAACTGTTTATGTACCCAGGTGAGTAGTTATCTTATTCCAATGAACATTAGCACTTGTCTATTTTTTCATTGCTTTGCATTGAAATATACCTGTTGAAAAATTACTGGCTCATCCTTTTTATTTCGAGATGTTATGCGCTGATGGGCCAAAATAAATACATATACCTTAAATTTGCCAATAAAGAAACAAAAATAAATACATGAAATTTATAGTGTTTTGGATTTTTATCACCGTAAATTCAGTTTTTAGTGATTTAACTTAACGACCCCACCCAAATTTTTAATAACAATTAATGTTAAATCAGAATAGTTTAAATAAAAAAATAGTCTAAACAAACAAAAAATATTAATTTTATTTGCAGATAAATTATAAAATACACATATATAATCTCTTTTAACTTTATAATTTTAAAATGGTGAACAGAAAATTATGTGATTTATGGCAATAACTTTTTACGCTAATTAAACAAATGGCTGGCCTTTGGAGTAGGATGGAATTTTTTAGTTATAAATTTTTAATATATATTTAAATAAACAATTGGATGGATTAAAAAAAGTAATTATTTTTACGAACATCGTTATTGTATCCATACCTTTATAATAATAATAAACAAAAAAAATGTTTAAGAGTAAATCAATCTATCAAATTTTAATATCCACAGTGGTTAAAGTTTTTTCTTAAATATCTTAGTCAATTCTGGTAGCACTAAGAATTTATCTTATCCGCAGGTATAAAAAACCGATGTGTGAAAAAGAAAATAATGATGGGAGGCTGATTTAAAGGTTATTTTTTTTAAATTTGTGTCTTCGGTTTTTTAGGTACATATCGAAATAAAAAAATAACATTTGGCTAAATTGACATTTTGGGACTTTCAGATCCCCCAAATAAATAATTTTCTCTGCATCATAAGATCACTTGTGACCAGGCACGATTCTAGACCCCTTTCGGGGAGGCAGTGCCCCCAAAAGTTTTTGATTGCCCCTCCAAAAATAATTGAATTTGCCCCCCAAAAAATACATTGTAATTTTATGTTTGCCCCCCCCCCCCTAAATAAATTGAATTTGCCCCCCCCCCCCCCCCCCCAAAAAAAAATACATAGTGATTTTATTTCTTCCACATAATAATTATTTGCTCCGTCAAAATTATCTAAAAAATATTATCTTAAAAATATTTACTTTTTTTAAAAGTTTTATTCATTAATACTTCTCATCCGCAAGAGAGATCAAATTAACAGAAATATATAGAAAAATTTGATTATCTTTATAATTGTGAAATCAATTCATAAATCTGATGCCTAAGAAATTTTCTCAGTTAACAACAATCTTTTGTTAGAATATAAGCTAGAACCAAAGAACCTGATCGCACAATGCTACGATGGGGCGAACGTAATGCCCCGGGAAAAAAATGGTGTTCAAGTATTTCTAAGCAAAATAGCTGGACACCATGTCCCGTATATTCACTGCTACCACCGATTGCATCTTGTTGTAACAGATTGTCTTATTTATTTTAGAAGGGAAAGATTTTTTTGATAATTTTTCTTCCCTTCATAAATTTTTTCAACATGATGCAATCAAGGTAGTTAGTGAAAGCGGGACCATACCCAGGCTGTTACCCCATTGGTGGTGTGGTCACTACCTGCCCATTGTTTTTTTTTAAATTACACAAAAATATTTAATACTCTTTTAAAAATTAAAAATAAAAAAACTTTTATATTTTCAGGTCACAGGGCCGAATCGGGGTTTTTTGACCATATTTATAATCATCTTATTTTTTTGTATTTAATTGAAAAATTATTTTATTTATTAAAAATAACTATAGATCAATTTCAATGCAGAACGATTTATATTTCTAAAACTTCTGATTTAATACACCATTGAAGAAATTAAACAATAGGAAATAAAAATACATTTGAAGATTTATTCAAAAATTGTTTTGATATTAATATTTTTTTAAATGACAATAATTTATCTATGGATAAAAGAAAAACTAAACCTAAAGCTTTTTTTGATTTATTTTTATTTTCTACTCATAAGTTTGAAAATATTTTAAATATTAATGATGAAGTAAAAAGTATTATTTTAATATTATTGATTTATTGATTCTTTTGATAATTTTTACCGATAATGTATTTAGAATCTTTAGATTCCCTTTATAAATTTGATTATCCTTTTTTCAGATATAAATATATTAGAGATTCTTTTAAAAATAAGTAATATTGATAAAAGTATATTATCTAAAAAAATTGACGTAGCCAAAAATTTTTTAATAAGAAAACTTATTAATTAAGAATTTGTTACTAATGATTTTGTTAAATTTTTATATGATTACAAAGATGCGTTTTTTTAATCTATTTAACATTTTTCCTATAAGTTTGTTAATTGGCTCTTCAACTTCGA
Organism: Acutogordius australiensis; assembly: GCA_030555515.1. Taxonomy (NCBI): domain Eukaryota; kingdom Metazoa; phylum Nematomorpha; class Gordioida; order Gordea; family Gordiidae; genus Acutogordius; species Acutogordius australiensis. The sequence goes on from CM060245.1 coordinate 2,026,352, forward strand.
GTTGTGAGGCCACATTTTCTTCTTTAAGAAGGATAATAACGGCTGACAAGTAGTGACCTGCTTCAAGGTGATTTGGTTCTTTTAGAACACGAAAAATCTAACTAGGGGCGTTGAGTTTTGATGAATATTGTAATTTAATTAAAATCTTCTAAGATAAAATAGTTTGATCAACACAATACACTGCTCATAATCAGCTAATTATTTCTTACTATAACATGGTTGCAAACTTTTTTTATGCGCATTCAACGTTTATGTTCATGTTTTATTTAATTTTTTACCCTAATATTAATAACTAGCTATATATAACCAGTGTTTTTTCATATATAATCTTCCAAATTAGCATACTTATACATTTTGTTTTTATGATAATCAATCTTATTTTACTTTTTCTAAAATCCAAAGTTTTATATAATGCATTTTTATCATTTATATATATCATATTTTTAATTTTCATGCGCAATTATACCAAATGATAAAATTATACTTACAATTAATTCAAATCTCATATCTTTTTAAGCAATTGATAGTGAAAACAATTGATTTTAATTCACATATTCAATTTATAAACTCATTTTTTTTAATTTAAGAATATAATAAAATACTATTAATTTGTTAAAAAATTTTGAACATGGATTCTATTGTTGTACTTTTTGCCGCCGAAGGCGGCAAAAAATTTTTTTCTGCCCCCCCACGAGTTTTGTTTGCCCCCCTAAAATGAAAAAGCTAGAATCGGGCCTGCTTGTGACTTTTGTTATTTTTCAAATATTGCAAAATAAAATTTATAAGCATATCATTTAACATCAACATTTAGGTTACACAGAACATTTGGCATCACAATCTAATTAGGACGTGACATATCGGTTTTGAAATAAAAATTAAATTGAATTTACCAGTTTTGCCGTTTTATATATATAAATTATTTCTTTCCACATTTTTTGTATTCAAACTTTATTTTTTTTTAATTTTATAGTTATAACCAGGGCTGAGAAAAAAAAATAAATGGGCCATTTTTTAACAAGTTTTTGAGTTATTTTTTCCAAATGCCCACAATCTCGTGGGCATGGCAAAAGAAAAGCCCTTTTTTTCAAAAAAAAAACTCCTAGATGCTTTAAGAAAAAATATCCCACTTATCATTCAAAAAGAAAAAATCAAAATTTTCGAAATTATTATAAAGAAAACAAAAAATGAGCTTTTTGGGGCTCTTTTTAAGAGGCACTTTTTGGAGGTTTTTGCCCCTTTTCTTAGTAAGGGCTTTTTTTTAAATCTTAGTTTGGTCCTTTATTTGTAACTCCCTATCTTTCTTTATGTTTTGGGGGAATAAATAAGCCAAAGTTTTTTGGCTGATTGTTTTCCTAGCACTTGTCATAACTGGTTTACAAAGTTTAATTAGTAAAAACTATAAACGGATTTATAAATCCCTAAGAGACAGGTCTGGTTTGTATATAGCTTAAAATGTTTAAAAATTTATTGACCTATGTTTATAGATAAAAATAAATTTAATTATCTTTAAATCATGTTGTATTCATAAAATCATAAATTTAACAAAGAGGAGTTTAATTACATCAAAAATAATATCTGTTCGATTAAAACTACAAATTCTACAGATGCGATTATAAAAATCTAATTTTGTTATAAAATAGAGCTTAGTTGACCCTTTTGCGGGTGTTGTTGTTGCTGTTATTTATTGCCCCATTCGTAAGTTGGTAGTAAGATTAAGCTTGAGGGTAACTAGAGATGGAATAATTAAGATCTATAGGATAGATAGGAGGAGGCTTATTTAGGCTAGTTAAAAACTTGGGTTTAATACATATAAGCCTCGTGTCAGTTTTTTTTAGTTAGTTTGCCCATATGCATAGGTGATGTTAAGTTTGGAAAAAGTCCTAGAAAGATTTAATTTTAAAAGTCGTAAATTTTCTCACTGTGTTTCGCGGATTTTTGACTCTGGTAAAAATTTTATGCAATATTTGTAGCCAACGATAACTTTGCGGGTCAGTGCAAATTTCCGCAAAGAACCAATGTCTTACCAAATGTTTTTGGGCAAATCGTTTTTACAGAGTCGGTCTGCCTTTTAACATTTGTTATAGTCTATATTTCACCATCAGCAGATTTTAATATTTCAGTTAAGCACCCACTAAAATAGCATATTATTCGGCATTATACAGTGTTCCTGCCTGAGAAATTCCGAATAGTAGTCTCATCAACTTTTGATTATAAAAGAATGAGGTAAATTAAATCATTAAATTTAAAAAAATAATTGCAATTACTTCGTTTTTTAGGAATTCTCAAATGTATTCTTCATTAACCTCTCCTGGGAACCACGAATATTTTCACAGAAAAATGAATTTGTAATCATATAAATTTTTGATCACAATTTTAGATAGATGATATAACATTCTAAAGATGGATATTTAAATTAAAAATAAACTGTATCATATTTTCCGGAATTTTTTTAACGTTTAATTTAAATGTTGCAGGCTTCCTATACAAATAAATGGTCAAAGGCAAAAAATGTGTAATTAAATTTACAACAAAAAAAAATAATAAAATAAAAGTTAAAACTAATCGGTTGAAATTTAAATGGGAAGATGAAGATTAAATTAATGTTCTTTACCAGTTTTTAATTAACAGATGTCATAGTTAACTTTTGGGATAACGCTTTCTAACCTTGGCTATTGAAGGTAAAAAAACCGCATACCTCGTCAGTTATTCACCTGAACAAACAATTTCTTTTTGTTTCCCTCGTGAAATTCATTTGTCAAGTTAAATAACATCACACCCCCTTTTTACTTCAAATTTTTTTTGCCAAAAAACTCAAATTCACATTTTTTTTATAAAATTAATATTTTGTTATATGGCCATGTCTATTTTTGTTTTCAGCGCAAAAACACATGAATGATGGTTTTACAAAGGTATTTTGCCTTATTGCCTTGGCGCCGTTCGTTAAAACGCGTTAATAAAGCGTTTTGATAGTTAGTACATCTCATTATTATTTTACAACGAAAACAAAACATTTACAATACGCGGCCTATTGATTATAATTTAAATGTTGACCAGGCCCGATTCTAGCTTTTCCATTTTAGGGGGGCAAAAAAAACTCATGGGGGGGCAGAAAAAATTTTTTTGCCGCCTTCGGCGGCAAAATTGGCCGTGACCTTCGGTCACGGCAAAAAATATACATGTACAACAATAGAATCCATGTTCAAAATTTTTTAACAAATTAATAGTAATTTATTATATTCTTAAATTAAAAAAAATATTTGCGTTTATAATTTGGATATATGAATTAAAATTAATTGTTTTCACTAATATCAATTGCCTAAAAAGATATGAGAATTGGAAATTTATTTTAAGTATTTTATCATTTGGTATCAATGCGCATGAAAATTAGAAATATGATATATATGAATGATAAAAATAAATTATATAAAACTTTGGATTTTAGAAAATGAATAGTAAAATAAGATTGATTCATGAAAACAAATTGTATAAGTATGCATGGAAGAATATATATGAAAAAACACTGGTTATATATAACTAGTAATTAATATTAGGGTAAAAAATCAAATAAAACCTGAACATAAACGTTAAATGCGCATAAAAAAAATTGCAACCATATTTTAAAATAGTAAATAATTAGCTGATTATGAGCAGTGTTTTTATTAATCTAACAATTTTATCCTAGAGGTTGTTTTGATTAAATTATAAAATTCATCAAAATTTAACGCCCCAGTTAATGATTTTTCGTGTCCTTGAAAAACCAAATCACTTATACACAGGTCACTACTTAACAGCAAGAAGTTATTATCCTTCTTAAAGAAGAAAATGTGGCCTTACAACTCGACGTTGAAGAGCCAATTAACAAACATATAGGAAAAATGTTAAATAGATTAGAAAACGCATCTTTGTAATCATATAAAAATTTAACAAAATCAATAGTAACACATTCTTTGTAATTATTAAGTTTCTTAATAAAAAATTTTTGGCTATGTCAATTTCTTTAGATAATAAATTTTCATCAATATTACTTATTTTTAAAATAAGCTCTAATTTATTTATATCTAAAATATTAATCAAATTTATAAAGGGAATCTAAAGATTTTAAATAACTATTATCGGTAAAAAATCTATTATCAAAATATAAATAAATCAATAATATTAAAATAAATACTTTTTACTTTATCCTTAATATTTAAAATATTTTCAAACTTATGAGTAGATAATAAATAAAAATCAGAAAAATCTTTAGGTTTAGTTTTTATTTTATCCAAAGATAAAATATTGTCATTTAAAAAAGTATTAATATCAAAATAATTTTAGAATAAATCTTTAAATGTATTTTTATTTCTTGATTGTTTAATTTCTAACAAACAATGGTGTATTAAATCAGAAGTTTTAGAAATGTAAATCGTTCTGCATTGAAATTGGTCTAAAATTATTTTTAATAAATAAAATAAGTTTTCAATTAAATACAAAAAAATAAATAGATAATTATAAATCTGGTCAAAAAACCCCGATTCGGCCCTGTGACCTGAAGATATAAAAGTTTTTTTATTTTTAATTTTTAAAAGAGTATTAATTTTTGTGTAATTTAAAAAAAAACAATGGGCAGGTAGTGACCACACCACCAATGGGGCAACAGCCGGGTTATGGTCCCGCATTCACAAACTACCTTGATTGCATCATGTTGAAAAAATTTATGAAGGGAAGAAAAATTATCGAAAAAATCTTTCCCTTCACTTAAAATATCAAGACAATCTTTTACAACAAGATGCAATCGGAGGTTAAAGCAGTGAATATACGGGACATGGTGTCCAGCTATTTTGCTTAGAAATGCTTGAACACCATTTTTTTCCCTGGCATTACGTTCGCCCCATCGTAGCATTGTGCGATCAGGTTCTTTGGTTCTAGATTATATTCTAACAATAGATTGATGACAAGTGAAAAAATTTCTTAGGCATCGGAGTTATGAATTGCTTTCACAAATATAAAGCTGTCTGTAAAATCAAATTTTTCTATATATTTCTGTGTTAGTTTGATCTCTCTTGCGGATGAGAAGTATTAATGAATAAAAACACTTTAAAAAAAAGTAAATATTTTTAAGATAATATTTTTTAGATTTTGTTGACGGAGCAAATTTAATTATATTATGTGGAAGAAATAAAATTACTATATATTTGGGGGGGGGGGGGCAAATTCAATTTTTTTTGGGGGGGCAAACATAAAATTACTATGTATTTTGGGGGGGGGGGGCAAATTCAATTATTTTTTGGGGGGGGGGGCAGTCAAAAACTTTGGGGGGGGGGGGCATTGCCCCCCTCAAAAGGGGTCTAGAATCGTGCCTGATGTTGACACTTGTCGAATAATTGCGTTCGAGTAAATCGAGTTTTTTTTAACTGGTTCCGAAATGGTAATAAAAAATATATGTGTTGCTATAGTGTCAGATTTCGCAAAAGTATAACAGAAATTTGGGGTATGTAGCTGCATCCAATCGAAATTTAATATAAAATTCACGTAATCTAACTAATATAAACATTTTTTATTTTGTAAAAAATAATTTTAAAACGTTTTTTCATAACTAAAAAATGAAGACTTAAGATTTTTAATGCGAAGTGAATAAACTCTTTTAACATTTCACAGGTCAACAATTTTTTGAGAGTTATGTGTTAACTACAGAGATCCTGCCATCTTATGGAATATCAAATTTGTTTACCTTTTTTCCATATCAAACTTAGTTAGTCAGGTAATCGAAATTTCTAAAAAAGGTCAAAAAACACAAAAAAAAATACAAAAACAAAAATAAATTGAAATATTAATTTTGCATATTCACAATAGTTAAACTGCTAAATTCAAACTTCAAATAATATTTTTATTAAAAACCGATAACACTGGACAATAAAATTTGGACTACCCTAAACATTTATGGCAACTATAGTTTTTGGTCAAGTTTTTGGCGCTGATCGCGAATATGAAATCAGAATTTTACCCAAGGCCTCAGATTTTTAGTTATTCGGTGTCAAAGTTGAGATTTTTCAATTTTTGGGGTATTTTGTGGGTAGTAACAAAAGTTCAAAAATACATTTAGATAACGGAAACATTCATTATTAACGTAAGGGGTTAAAAATTTTTTTTACTATTTAATTTTTTTTTATTTTTTCATTTTTGTAAAATTAGTGGTTTTTGTCATAAACTCCGTTTTTTGATCCTAAATAATTTGAAAGTAAATTGCTAAAAATTTATGTAATATCCTTTTTTAGATATGTTTTTTTATAAAAAATCTGAATATGCCAATAGATTTTTTGTAAAATTAATAGTAAAAGAAAATTTCTGAATTTTTTTCTGAACTTTGGACGCGGTTTAAAAAAAATTGGAGGCCTTTGAAAAAAAACTAAACCCGGGATCGTTATAGCAAGAAAATTTCTACAAAACCCTCAAAAAATCGTTTATGTTGTTTTTTTTTGTTGTCCAGTGTAATTTATCGTCGTATTTAAGATGACACGAAATATTTTGTATTTTCTAAATTTCGATGTAAGAGCTCGATTAATAATTTATTTCTCATTATTTGTGATTTTAAATGTAGGTTACAAGGGATTTTTTTATGCAAAAAAGATTTTAAAATTTATTTGGGGTATATTTATACCTATCATTTTGGTCAAAAAAGGCCATTTTGCGTTATAGATAGTATTAAGGAGCCAAAGACGGAAAAAACTAAGAAAAACAGGAAATTTATATCAGATTCCATCACGGGGATGCATTCTTTTATATTTTAAAAAATTTACGTTTCTGACATTGATATTTGTTGAACTGTGTTTTTCTAACATTTAAATGCCTAAATTGAGCAATTTTAAATTTTTTGGATAGTGATAGGAAAATTTATGTTGAGAATTTTATTTAAGTTTTAGACTAGTAATTTGTATGCAAAAACTTTACTTAAAAACAAAATCCAATTTTAGTTGAGTTTACCGTATTCTTACCTTTAGGTCTATGTTAAACAAAAAAAAATTTATTTGATTAATTTTTAACTTAAATATGGCTAAATTTGGCTATGTATGCCCATTGGTGAATTTAATCAATGAAAATTATAAACAAATTTTTAAACAAATTTATACACCACTTGTTTAAATATTAAACCATCTTGTTTCTTTACGAGAGTCAATAATTAGAGAATGTTAAATATTTAAAAATAGTTTTTGTAACACAACCATTTAATTTTGGATTTTTTTAAACACTTAATAAGTTTGATCCAAAATATAAATCATAATATAAGCTGGGGCATGTTTGAACAGAGTTATGGGCTGACAAATTCACATTACAACTTACTCTTAGACAGGTCAAATTGTTGAGAGTTTTGAGTTAATTAAAGAGATCAAACCTGCCTTCTTAGAGATTTTCAAATCCGTTTTCCGCTTTTTCTAATTTGAAAAAATGCCAAAAACAAAGAATCAAAGACAAAAATAAATTGGAAGTTTTTTGTGCAAATTCACAATAGTCACACTGTCAAATTCACTTCAAATAATACCGATAATGTATCGTGATGTATTTAAATTTATACGCAAAATATTTTGTATTGTCTAAATGCTGATGTAGGAGCTGATATATTAATACATTTATTTCTGATTTTGAGAATTAAGCCAAAAGATTTTTATATCAAAAAAAGATTCAACATTTTTAATTTTTAGGGTATATTAAGATCTGGCAATTTTGTCAGAAAAGGCCATTTTTCGATATGAACGAATCTAAAGAGGCGGAAGAAACTAAGAAAAACGGAAAATGTATCTTAGATAAGGATAATATCATGGAAATGCATTCTTTTATCTTTCATAAACTGATTTTTTGTAAAATTGTTATTTGTTGACCTGATAAGAACCTACCAATATTTTAATTAAAACAACCTGACTCCTATTATAAAAAGGACATGGGAGGAAAGGTGTGGGGTGGCGCCCTGATTAAGACTATAATGCTCAAAATGAACGGAAGGAGTCCTTTGTTCAAATGGGAACCTATAACTTTAGGATTGAAAATATTTAAAAAAAACTGGAAAAACTTAGTCTCAACTTTTTAATTTTACATCATCGTAGCCTTTGAATTTTTTTCTAAAGCAGCTATTTGGAAGTGAGCTCTTCACTTTGATTTTCAAATTATTATTATTTAAAAATCCATTTGCCTCAGTAAAAACTATTCTAAATTAATTCCTTTTAAAAGTTTGATAAACAATTATTCATTCTTTGACCATTATTTTATTCAGTTGCAAATATTAATTTGGAAGTCTTGTTAAAGCTACATAGGCTAGTGTTAAACTGCAAATACGAGTTTTTAAAAAGTCAATTTAGCCATATAGGGCCCGTTTTAACTAGGACTTCAGCTGAAAACCGTTTAAACTGGTATTTTAAAAACCGGTTTCAGAAGATTTGTTAATTTGATACTTTTTTAATAAATTAGGTAAATTTAAGCTTTTTCCCGATAAACAGAGTTATAGCAGCTATTGTAGTGTGGTTATCAGCTTAAAAAAACACGTGTATTTACTTTATTGACACCTGATATAATGCACTCTTGTTTATAACATGTAGGTATAAGATAATACTAATTGAAAAAATCGAATCTAAAAGGGTGATTGTGACCATACACCTAAATAAATTATTATCTTCGGTGAGCCAAATAATTTGGCGTTCTATTACACTGGACAACAAAAAAAACAACATCCACAATTTTTTGAAAGTTTTATAATTTTCTTGCGATAACGATCCCGGGTTTAGTTTTTTTAGCCTCCAATTTTTTTTAAACCGCGTCCAAAGTTCAGAAAAAATTCACAAAAATTCTTTAACTATTGACTTTTTAAAAAATCTATTGACATATATAGATTCCTTATAAAAAACATATCTGAAAAAGGTTATTACCTAAAATTATTAGCAATTTACCTTCAAGTTATTTAAGATCAAAAAACGGATTTTGTGACGACACTAATTTTATGTAAATGAAAAAATAAAAAAAATTAAATATTTAAAAAAATTTAAACCATTACGTTAATAATAAATGTTTCCGTTATCTAAATATATTAAACTTTTGTGACTACCCATAGGTTTTATGATATAGAAGCCAAAAATACCCTTAAAATTGAAAAATCTAAACTTTGACACCGAATAACTAAAAATCTGAGGCATTGGCTAAAATGCTGATTTCATATTCATGATTAGCGCCAAAACCTTGACCAAAAACCATAGTTGCCATAAATGATGCTAAGGGTCGTTCAAATTTTGTTGTCCAGTGTTATTAGTAGAATCGTAGAAGAAGGCAAGCTGACAATTTTAAGTTTAAATCAATATATCGTGGATTCCAGCTTAATTCCCGGGGACAATTCAATAAAAATAATTTAATCAAAAAATTGCTAGGCTGTGAGTTAAAAAATATTTTCACTGGTAAAACATAAAAATTATGGTATTATATGGCAAGAGAACAATTTATTGATGATGTTTCTTAGAATTTCGGATAAATTTTCAAGAATAAAAAGTTTTGTACAATGTATTTTGTGATTTTTATAATGACTAAGATAAAAGCTAATAACTAAATCACATTGAAAAAAAGGCATATATATGCTGATTTGGATTATAATGATAGTAAAACAAAAAATGAAAATAAGTTGTTGAAATTAACTATGACTAGTAAAAAGAGTTTAAAAATTTCATCATAATATTATACACAGAAAAAGGTGTTTGCTTGATTCATTGTAGTTCTATCGCAAAAAACAAAAACAGTTACATATAATAAAATATTTCAGTCGATTAGATAAAGGTAATGACTAGAATAATGATTTTTGCACAAATAATCGTTTTTAAAAGTAAATATATAAATTTTAAGAATGTCTTGGTACAAGAAAATTCAAATTTATTATGCAATAAGGGCCCGTCAAATAATAAAGGACGTAGAGATTTAATACTAAGATGGCAAATACAGCAATTGGCCCATTTTGGATACAATTAAAATTGTTTGTTAAATGAATTGTCACACAATTGGGAAAAAGATGGTTAAAATTTGAAAAAAGTGTTTGAGGAATAAAAAAGGGAAATAGCAAAAAGGCTTTAAAAATTATATTTTACAGTAAGTGGGGAATTATGCAGGCGTGTAATGAGTATAATTATAAGCAAAACTAGCATTGATTTAGGCCATGTCATGTAACAATTTCGTTTAGAAAGCAATTTGTTAAAAAATAAAAAGTCAAAATTAGTAGATGTTAACATTATTAACAAAATTTTTACCAAATTTTCGATCAAAAAAATCTTTTTTTAATTGAATAAGATATGAGTACCAATATTTGTTTATTTAAAGAAAATTGAGTTGTTTCTAGTCGACTTTGATGATACGCATAGTATTAGTGAACCCGGAACCAGCTTGCCAACCAGTGACTACGATAACGACATCACCCGTCTTTACCTGGTGCCTGTGCTCTTCGTCCTCTTGCCGTTTGGCCTTATCAATGGCCATGCGAACGCGGTAATCTACATCTTTGATCCAATCTTCGGCACGCTCCTCTGGCAAAAAATTTTTTGTAAATAATTGTAAAGAAATCTTAGTAAAAATTATGAAAATGTTATTCCTGACCTACGATACAAATTAGAAAAAAGTTAATGAAATCATGCGCAAATAAATGTGTCATATGACTTAGGGATTCCATGTGTTACAAATTTAAGGCTAAGTTATGCTAATATCTTAAGTCCCTCTAAAGTTTAGATATACAAAATATTTTATTATTTATTAAATTCATTCAAAAATAAACTGACCGGATACAATTAATCAAATAAGTACAGGAAGACGTAAATAGATATATTACTATGGCAAAACACGGGAATAACGCCCGAGAAAAGCACCAACTGCGCTGCGACTTGCCAATTACGGGTAACCGCATATATCGGGCATTTTGGCCTATATTTCGAGATGACTTGGGCACTCCTTATAAATAATTATACCACTTTATATAAACTTTTTCAAAAACAAATACAATAAAAATAAAATATTGACATTATTTAACATAATAAAAATTCTGCAAGGGTGTAAGTGCGTCCTAAATAAGCAAATTTATTTCAAGGCAAAAAATGTGTACAAACTCATAATTATTTATTTATATAAAAGGTTTGAATGTTTTAAGGTAGTGTTAAATGTTGTATTAAACAGTTCAACAAATGTTTGAGGGTCATCAGCTAACTACATAGATCAAACTTGCCATCTTTGAAATTTTCAAATACGTTTACCATTTTTTCTAGTCATATACAGTTAGTTAGCTATAAATATTAAATTAGAAAGAATGCCAAAAAAAAACAAATTTTTTTTTTCGCATTTTTACCACAGCTAAGCTGTTAAAATTTAAACTTCAAATAAAACTTTTATAACCGATAATATATCGTTTCGTGTATAAGTTTGGCCGCGAAAGATTTTGTATTATCTAAATGCTTATGTAAGAGCTAGTTTACTAAATAAATTTATTCTTGATTATTTGATATAATAAATATAAGTTAGGGATATTTATATGAAAACTAAGATCTTTTTTTTTCTTTTTAGTGTTTTCTCGATCTGTCATCTTGGTCAAAAAAGGCCATTTTCAATATAGATGGGAGTAAGGAGCCGAAGTCGGAAGAAACTAAGAAAAAAGAAATATATATAAGATAAAGCCATCATGAGAGTAAATTCTTTTATATTTTCGATTTCACGGTTGTGCCATTGATATTTGTTGACCTGTGTTATTAGCTTCTCGGAAAACCATAGGTAAATAGTCCAATTTTCAGAATTAACAAATAACGAAAATATTATTTGCCAAATTTCAATAATTAATTCAAATATTTATATAGTCTTTACTTTCCCGAAGTCGTTAAGGTTATGATAGCCCTCGCGCCCGATTTGAAAGACGCTTCCACGGCGCCAATAGCGACACATTCGGCAGCATCAAGAGGCGGTTTAACTTGCGAAACCAAGTCCAAAAATTTTTGCTTGTTAAAGATGGCCGCCTCGGCTTCTTTGTCAATCTGGAAATTGTAAGAAAGCGTGAAACAACATTAAATAAAGATTAGATCTTCTGAGTTTAAAATGCAAGGTGCACTATGCGTTATGGAAAATGCACACGCGAATAAAAAATTTCCTAATCATTAGATGTATAAAATAAAATTAAATGATGCCGAATAGTTTCACTGTTTCTAATAAATAAGTACTTTATCAAATTATTTGTTATGAGCATATACAAAATTTCTATTAATATTTAATTATAAAAATCGAAAAAAAAGAATTGTCATTTAAAATTTGGGAAACGCAATCTTGTCTGTAATAAGAAATTTATGCATCGATTTAATTATTAGCTGCATACAATACTCATGCAATCTTACTTTTTGTGGAACTTAAAGCACGAAGTAACAAATAAATAGAGTTAAGGCATGAATAAAAATACATACTCTGCACATCATGCTAAGCGTTTCAACTGGGAATTTCCCCTTAGCCGATTCTCCGGAAAGCATAGTACAGTCAGCGCCATCGAGAACGGCATTAGCTACGTCGCTAACTTCGGCACGAGTCGGTCTGGGGTTGTTTGTCATACTGTCCAACATCTAAGTGTAATTATACAATATGCCTATATTATATATTTGTTAATATACAAAATTTAAAAAAAAATAATAAAATTTTTATAATTAAAATTTTTTTCAAATTAAAAAAAATATAAACCTGTAAAAAAATTCATATTTGTTTTTGCAAATTTACATTTCTAAATAAAAGGAAAATTTTGTTAGCATTCTATTAATTCGTCTAGCAAAAATAAAATAATTTTTTAAAACAAGTATTGAGTCAAAATTTATTACAATCTAATGTTTATTTCTATAATTGCAAAAAAATATTTATAACCAAAAATGTAATAACCACTAATTAAGATGTAAATTAGCTACAATTTCATCAAAATTAGTGCATATAAATTTTTGGTATCACAATTGACATAAACGTAATAAAAATTTTAATACAAATTAAAAAACCTGTGTGGCACATATGGATGGTTTTCCAGCCACCCGGCATTTTCCAATAATCATTTTTTGGGCGAGGAAAACCTTTTCGGCAGGTATTTCGATACCCATATCCCCACGGGCCACCATTATACCGTCTGAGGCTTCAATGATGTCGTCAATGCTATAATTTAAATAGTAAAGTCAACATGGTAGATAAGCATTGGCGTAGGAGAGGGAGGGTTTAGGGATGAACCCCCCCCCCCTCCTCAAGTATGCCATATCCCCACCCAAATTGAAAATTTTTAGTGCATATCCCCCCTTCCCCCCAAACTAAAATACCAATTAAATATAAAATTAAATTACATTTAAAATATTTTTAAATATTTAATTTTAAAATCTCCCTTTCCCTCAAATTAAAATACTAGTTAAATAATATTAAGATAATTTCCATATTTTTGAATAATTGTTGCGCTCTAAAAAGACCAGGAACGTATGCAGAACCTTTTCTAAAGAGGGGCAAGAGATTTCTAAAGCGGGCAAGAAATTATTTTGGAATAGTAGGATATAGATGTCTATTTATCACTAAATCTTTTTTGAAACCCCCCCCCTTCCCCCAAGCTTTACAACTTGCTTGCCCGTATATAAGGGTGACTAATAACACTGGACAACAAAATTTGGACGACCCTAAGCATCATTTATGGCAACTATGGTTTTTGGTCAAGTTTTTGGCGCTGATCACGAATATGAAATTAGAATTTTAGCCAATGCCTAAGATTTTGTTATTCGGTGTCAAAGTTGAGATTTTTTAATTATGGCTAATAACGAAAGTTTAAAAATCTATTTAGATAACGGAAACATTCATTATTAACGTAAGGGGTTTAAATTTTTTTACAATATATAATTATTTTTTTTATTTTCATAAAATTAGTGGTTTTTGTCATAAAATCCGTTTTTTGATCCTAAATAACTTGTAAGTAAATTGCTAATAATCTTTTTAGATATGTTTTTTATAAGGGCACGTGCAAAGTAAGTTTATTTTTGTAAAATTGTCAAAATTTTGAAAAAAAAATTTTTGTAATAAAACGCAAATTATAAAAAGTTGCCAAATTTAATATATGAACATAAAATGTTTTTTCTAAAATAAAATATTTTTGAAAAAATTTTGAAAAAAAATAATATTTAAAATTTTCAGAATTTTCAAAATTTTACAAAAATAAAAACTCACTTTGCACGTGCCTTAAGGAATCTGAAACCATTATATTTTTTGGAAAATTAATAGTTAAAGAATTTTTGTGAATTTTTTTCTTAACTTTGGACGCGGTTAAAAAAAATTGAAAGCATTTGAAAAAAACTAAATCCAGGGTCGTGTATCGCAAGAAAATTTTTTACAGAACCCTCAAAAAATCGTTGATGTTGTTTTTTTTGTTGTTCGGTGTAATTTATCAACTATATTATTAAATATTTTCGAAAAAGGTTACAAAAAAAGGCAATAAAAAAATTTAGCTATTAAATAATTTTTATAAATATATTTTAAATATTGCTATAAATTTTCAAAAAATACGATGCACAATTAAAGCTAAAATAGTATTATATAATTTTTTTAGTCATTTACTTATGAATTTGTAGAATTAAAATAATGGATACAAAATATGATAATGTACTTAAATATGCCCTGATGATTTTCGATCTTCGGAATAATCTTGATATTTTTGCCAGAATCACCTAGTATAGCTCGAATGTCTTTAACACCCTGAGCGTCACGAATGAACGAGGCAAAGATCATGTCAACCTAAGTTTTAAAAATTATAAAAAAAATTTGTTTAAATTTGTATAATTATGAATCTTAATTAAAATAGTTTGTTGGTAACACTAATAAAAATTTTTTAACGGCTTCAAAATTTATTACATTTTACAAAAAAAATTATTTTTTTTTTAATTTAAATGGCAATTTTACAAAAGATTGCCAATATAAATTATCAACATTAGGGCACGTGCAAAGTGAGTTTTTATTTTTGTGAAATTTTCAAATTTTGAAAAAAAAATTTTTGCTATAAAACGCAAATTTTTAAAAAGTTGCCAAATTTAGTATACGCGCATAAAATGCTTTTTCTGAAATAAAATTTTCTATAAAAATTTTTTTGAAAAATAAAATTTTTAAAATTTTTAGTTTTTTCAAAATTTTACGAAAATAAAAACCCACTTTGCACGTGCCCTTAGGCTTAAAAAAAATATTTAAATAAAATGAATAATCTGTGGACGCGCCTTTTATAACTAGGTACCATTTCTAATGTATTTATTAATAAATAATACACCATATGTAATTTTAAAAAAATTTTATCAAAACTTTCTATCTATGCACAACAAAAATAACCCTGTGCAGTGCTCATTTTAATTTTTTAATCAAAAATATTTGATACTGCCGGCAAGTAACTTTTTTTGTAAAATGAGCTCTACGTGTCACTTTCGTAGCACAATGAAATTCAGTCTTAGTTTCTGAATATTTATAGCCTACTGGCACCTTCAAAATTATATCTAAAAAAAACACATTTTTTTTTAATTCAATAGAGAATATGTTTTTTATACAAAAACTTAAAGTAATAATTTGGGATTAATTGGACTAAACAATAACATATTAAACTAAGTCCAAAAATCCCTTAATTTTTGACATTTTTCCAAAAAAAAAAAAAATAAAACGACTTTAACAAAATTGGAATATATTATTTCATAGGTGCCTCATAAACAGAAACAATAAACGTTACTTTGTTTTGCACACCAAAAAGCAGATCCTGTTTATCCTTTTCACTCACGGCCGGAAGGTCCACTGCGACCCCTGGTAGATTCACGCCCTTTTGGCTCCCAAGTTTACCGCCATTCTCGACTATGCACTCGAGTTCGCCTTTGTCGGCGTGCACTGTCTTCACTTTGAGCGAAATTAGACCGTCGTCTATGTAAATTTTTTGGTCTGGTTTAATGACCTAACGTTAAAGGGGAAATTTGATTAATATTTTTACAAAATATATATATGAAATCATTGCAAAAAAAATTAGTTATATACATATAAGTTTTTTATATGTGGACAGTGAGATGGCATTTTCGATATAACTAACTACAAAAAAAATACGATATTATTTCTAACATTTAATAAAAATGCCCTAAAGTGATAATATATTTAATTAATATTGTAATTAATAATCAATTATCATTTTAGCACTTATATGAAATAACCATTTTACATTTGGGTGGTGGTATAATAAAATTTTCAATTAGGTTTAACCTATTTGTCATAAGTATTAGCGTTTTTTATATAAATAGGCTATATTTTTTCCACATTACACAGGTCAACAAATATCAATGTCAGAACTGTGAATTTTTAAAAACATATGCATCCACAAGATGGCCTAATCTCATAAATCTTTTTTGTTTTTCTTAGTTTCTTCTATCTTTGGCTCCTTAGATCCGTCTATAACGAAAAATGGCCTTTTTGACCAAATTGACAGATCTAAATATACCCTAAAAAATTATAAAATTTTTTTTGCCTATAAAAATCTTTTGTAAATTATATTTTTAATCACAAATAACGAAAAATAAAATTTATTAATTTATCAAGCTTTTACATCTGAATTTAAATAATACAAAATGTTTCGCGTCCAAACTTAAATACGACACGTTATTCGGTTTTAAATGAAAATATTGATTTAAGTTTGAATTTAACAGTTTAACTATTGTAAATATACAAAAAAAAATTTGTTTTTGAATTTTTTTTGGTATGTTGACCTTTGTTTCTAAAATTTTCAATGTTTATAACTAACTAACTAAGTTTGATTAGGAAAAACGGTAAACGGATTTGATATACCCTAAGATGGCAGGTTTGATTTCTGTTGTTAAATCATAACTCTCATAAAATTGTTGACCTGTGTAATTAACATGAAAAATGGATCAATATTTATCAAACAAAACTTAATATAGAATTCCTTGTTAAAAAATTTAATTGATCTTATATATTTATTTTGTGCCTTAAAAAACCTTTTTATTTTTTTAATATGCAAGTCCATGGCCGTTTATATATAATTTTTTGTGTGTTAGGCAATATATATTGCAAAATTAAGTATTTATGCAAAATTAGCAAAAACTTAGAAAAAGCTATTTTTGACATAGCCAAACTTACGTTTCACTATTTCTTTATGTTATATAATTCAGGTTTATCAAGGTGATAAATAATTATTGAATATTAAATAGGTTAAATGTTCTTAAATATATATGATAATGCTGAATATGATAATTTTGAATTCATGTTTTTTTACAAAAATAAAAAATTATCTTTTAGTCAAAATTTTAATAAGCCTGAAAGTGTCCATATTTAGATTATACTAAAATTGCATAAAGTTAAAATATTGTTATTTTAAGGTTTTAACTTAGGTTGACAATTGAAGATATCGGCCAAGACTTTATTTTTTAAAATACTTTTGTGGACAATGATTTATATGTGTAAATTTTAACCATTATAATGAATACAATCACATCAATGAACCTGCTTAATAAAATTATGCATTTTCGCAAATAAAATTCATAGTTACAAGCTAGAATGATAAACAAGTTTTGTCAAGACAATTAAGAAGCTTTATTTAATTAAATTTGTAATTTTACATGATAATAAATAATTGCTTAACTAAGAAATTATTATAAAATATGCCAAATTTCATTAAAATCTTCAAAATATGAGAAAGTTAATAATTAATAGAAAACAATTGGCCTAGTGAAAAACTATATTCTATATCTTATTTAAATAAATAAATTGATTTTCAAAAAAAACTAAAATCTGTAAACCTAATTATTTGTATATTTTGTCTTATCAGAAACTTGATGTATAATCATGAAAACGTAATATAATAATTTATTAAAAAATTTAACTAATCTTTACATAAAAATGACTAAAACATATGAATTTTCACAATTTAAAGTTTACAAAAATATTAACTACATATAATAAAATATCACATTTTGTCAAAAAATGATTTTATAGAGAATGAGCAGTTTTATTGTTGCAAATAATAAGTTATTAAAACACTAGGATAGATAAAAGTGCATTATAACAGCAAAGGTTAACAAACATAAATGTCAGAAAAGTGTTTTATAAAAACAAAAAGAATTCAATGATAGGCATTTTTTTGTTTTTCTTAGCTTGTAGCTCCCAATATTTGAATATAAAAAATGGTCTTTTTAAGAGATTCCGACATCAAAAAACCCTCAAAAATAATTTGAGGAACTTTTTTCGATATAAATCCTTTGCTAATAATATTTTCAAATGCTGATAAAATATTTTATTAAGGTCAAACCTCAGCTTTAGCAATAAAATTTAAAATACTTCATGTTCAAACTTAAATACAAGATACATTTAGTTCATAATAAAAATATTATTTAATGTAATTAAGTAGTTTAAATTGTAAATATGCAAACAAAAATTTCATTTTATCTTTGTATTTTTGTTTTTTTTGACAATTTCCAGCTTACTAAGTTTGATTAGAAAAAAAAGGATTTAAAAATCTGCTGGTTTGATTTCTTTGGTTAGCTTATAAAAATTTGTTGACCTGAGTACATACTGGTAAATCAGGTAATTCCATCGTTTCACTCTTTACAAAAAAATAAAAGCAGGCACAGCCTAATTAAATTGCTATAAATGAGAGCCTGACATGAACAAAGTAGGAGAAGCAGGAAGGTATTAATATGTAGTTAAATTTAATTAAAATAACACCAGATCATAAACTGTTGATTGCATAAGCAAACAGAGCTGGGAAAATGCCCATATTTGGGTCAAACTCATTTTTTTATTTTTTGAAAGAAAAAATAAAGGGTTTTAGCTTTAATTAAAAAAATATTTATAAAATTTAAGATTTTCTGCTTATATTCTGTATTTGATAACAATTAATTTTTTTAATCTGTCATAAAATTTTTAAAAAACAAAAATTTGAGTTTAGTCAAAAAATGAGTTTTTTCCCAGCTCTGTAAGCAAACTACATTTTAAAGATACTTAAAAGCACCAAAAGTGTTAAAGTGTTGGCTAATTTTGATTTTTACAGCACACCAATAAACTTCCCTTGGATGATATTAGCACCCTTATATAGTCAATCAACATGTATTTTCCCAAAAATATAGCCATAATGCATAAATAAACTATTTATATTAAGACATGAAACTATCAATAATACCTTAGTTATGTTAACATAATCCAAATAAATTTGATCTTTGGTGCAATGTTCAAACTGGTTCTTATCTGTTGTTACCTTCACAGGTGCTCCAGTTTGAAGAACAACATCTTCCTAATATTAAAAAAAAAGTCAAATAGCAAATTTTCTAAAAATAAAAAACTGTTATTTCAAATAAAAAAAATACATAATCATTATTATTTCCATTAAACACCCCCCACATTTTATTTATCAAGATAGTTAATCAAATTGTAAACTTTTTAATTTAAAAATAAATATAAGTAAAAGATTAAAAGCCTAGAATAAGAATGAAGCTAATATAATAATTGCTACCCTTAATATAATAAACAGGATATTTAGATATAAATTATTGAATGTAGTCACTGATCATTTAATAAGGAAAAAGTAACTTCTCACACAAACAATGGATAGAATATTTATCCATTTTATTACAAATCTATGTAAATATATTATTACTCCTCCTGTCATTCCTGTTCTAATTTCAGGACCTTTAGTATCTAAAGCAATGGCAACGGGTGCAGGAGGATCAAAAGATGCAATAGCTTTGCGCACATTATTTATTGTTGTTTGATGATACTATTTTACGTACATTATAAAAAAAATACTAAAAAAATGAAAAGTAAAAATATAATATTTAGTACTTCATGCTTGCCATGAGAAAAATTCATTCTTGCAACATTCATTCCAGCTTTTATCATTTTTACAAGCATTTCTTCACTTTGGCAGGCAGGACCTATAAAAAGATTAATAAATTTATATGGAAATATTAACAAAAAAAGCTTTATGATATACCAATTGTGCATATAACACCAGTTTTTCTTACAATAGGGAGTGGAACTCTTATGTCCAACGCACATAGATGCTGCAATTGGGTCACAATATCGTTTTCACAAAAACAGCTTTCTTTTTTGTTAGAGCATTTATTACAATTCTGGCCGTTTTGCTAAAATAAAAGTAATAAAATAATAATAATAATACAAAGAAGTCATAATATTTTGATTTTACCCCTGTCAAATGTTCCATTCCTTTCTTTATTAGGTTCATTATAAATTTAGTAAAGGTTAATTTAAGGTGGCTTTAAATTTGGGCAAGTCAAAAAACTCTTAAATATTCACAAGGTAAGGACTATATAGTCAAAAAAAAGTTGTAATTTTAGGAATTACAAAAAAATTATTTAAAAATAGATAAAAAAATGAAAATAATATATATCGGTATAAAATACTTTAGAAAAATAAAACTTTAAAAATTTTTTTTTACATTTTGTAAAACAGCCAGAAGGAAATTTATATGTAGTTAACCGGTTCAAGGGCTTATGCAAAAACTCTAAAGAGGGGGGGGGGGGGGGGGGTTTCACTAGAGGAAAAAAACTATAAATTTAATTTTAATGTTAATAGTTTATTAAAATATTTTATAAGGCTGTATATTTTCCAAAAAAAACAATTTTATTAATTTCTATTTCTTTTTATATATAAATATCCGCTGGTTGAATCATAAAAATTAGATAAAATTTTTTAAGGGGGGCAGTTGGCCTCTTTTGACCCCCCCCCCCTCCCTTAATACGCCCTTGGGCCATCATCATCGACAAATTTTTAATAAATGTTTTTTTAACACTTTAGCTTGTAAATATGCAGTTCCAATTTATTTTGTATTTGAATTTTTGTTTTTGGCATTTTTTTTAAGTTTTTAATGTATATAGATGACCAACTAAGGTTGATTAGAAAATACGGTAAACCGTGGAAATTCCTAAGATGGCAGGTCATAACTCTCAAAAATTTGTTGACCTGTAAAATATTACTATTAGTATATTAAGAAATTTTATTCAGCGCTAGATGTAAGGTCTTCAAAAAACCACTTTTTAAAATTTTAATATTTTTAAAAATATTATATACTATTTCCAAAATCCCAATTTTTTTTAAATATGTAGGTTGGGGGCAGAGTCCCAGAATCTTTCATATATGAGAAAAGATTTAGCTTTAATAAAATACAAAAAGGTTAATATTAGAATTTGACATTACACAACCATTTAGTTGCACTAAATTATGACTGGAATTAAATTTATAGGCATATATATGCATATTAGAAATAAATTTTGAGATCTGTATTTATATAGTTTTAAATCCATAGATAATTGACAAAATGATGTTGAAAAACTAATTTTACATGCATTGCCATTTGCAAATATAGGTTTTTTTGTCCATCAAAACATATATAATTATTTGACATTAAAAAATTTATAAGGAATTTAATATAGTTTTGTTATACAGTTATATATGTACAACCCCAAATGTAGAAAATTAAACAAACTTGAATGAATAACACAGTATCTTCTTGATTTTACATGGTGAGAGCTGTATTTCCTTTTAGAAATTTACCAAGCTCACAATAGATTCAATCGCAAAATGTTACGAAAAGTTTTGCCAGTAACAAAACTATTTTTTGAAAATCACGATATCCTTTATGGACCTGTTAAACTTTAATGTTTCACCTGCCCAAATGTAAATTAAATTTTTACATATGAAGTATATTAATAGTCTGTTAAAAGCCTATAAAAAAGAATGTTTTTAATTTATTTTTTGTTGTGAAAATTAATTATTTTGTTTCGTAAAAAATAAGACTTAAGTAGAAGTTTGGTGTGTGCTGGTAAATGAAGATTGGATAATATAAATTCGACAAATTCATTGTGTTGAAAAAAATATAAAAGTTAACAATTTCGTATTCCTTGCCCTTCTCTCCCCATTCCACAAATAATGTTAATTAACTTTTTACACCCTTAACAAGGCCCGAATAACAGTAATAACCCTTTTTCCCCTCACATTAATTATTATTATAAAGACAAAAATTCATAATCAATGTTTTAACTAAACCGACTTTAAAACTTTGTTAATAATTATTGTTATATTCAAGATATAAAGAGTGCAAATAGATAAAATTAAAACCTGTTTTAAATTAAAAAAAAAAAATTCTATTATTGTATAATTGTGAACTTAGGGGGCCATCAATTTCGGACTAGCTTTTAATTTTTATATGTTTAAGCAATATTTTTATATTCGTTTTTTGCTCATTTTGTTTGTATTCTATAATACATATCAGCCATCGTTAGAAAAGGTCATTCTTAAAAACTCCTTCAGATAGTTTTTGTTTAAACTTACCCATGAAATATAACTTTTTTATAAAATTAAATACAATGTATTTTTTCGAATTTGGCCGATTTTTTTTACAATTTTGAATCAATGTTGAAAATTTGTTAGCAGACAAATCATTTTATAAAATTAACCCGTTGATTTTTTAAATTTTTTTAGCAGCGGCTGATATAGCAATTGGGCGCAAGAGGTTAGTTTGCCTAACAGTTAAGGCATATCTTTGACATCAACATATGTTTTAAATATTCAACCATTGTAACCCTTCTCTTAATATTGCCTGCCTACATTTAGACCATTTCGATCTATATTATTATATAGAAAAATTGTTAAGATAAGTGGATTATGTATTTTATTAAAATAAACTAAAATTAAGGTTGCAATTTATTTTGGGCCAAAAATTTAATAATTAATTAAACGACATATTTCTGCATCTCACCTTTGGCCATATATTGCTTAAAACTACGGCCCGTCCGTGAGCTTTACAAGCAATGCTCGGGAGTCTCAAGCGATTGTAGAAAAATATAATTGGTTTTTAAAGCTAGTATTATGAAAATACATATTTGAGGCGTCCTAATGATGCCGACAATGAGTTTTGAACCTGCCCTGTAACGTTCGAATAACTTCTATTGTGGTACAAATGCACTAATGCCTTTGCCCTTTTTATTTCTACCTTTAAAGAGGTAATAAAAATGATTAAAAAATCCAAAGAAGTGATTGTTAACATTCTATTTAATGTTTTAAAACTAATAAATTTCTGAATTAATGTTTTACTTTAATCATAACTTGGTTATGATAACATGATTTAACTCTTTTATTACAACTCCTTTATACATGCCGACGCAGCCAAACGAAAATAAAAAATCTTCTCCGACCCGTGATCCATCCACCGATAGCGTAGGGAGTAGCCCACGACCTGAAAGTTCATTTATATTTGTCTTCTTTTATACCGCCTACCAGGGTCGGTTCGTTCATAAAAGCAATCCAAGCGTTTTTTAGGTTGTTAAACGAATATTTTGAAGTTTTACAGAAGTTTAACAACTGTTTGTTTAAGACATATGAAACTGGCCCCATAGCCCAGATAAATTGTATTATAGCAATCAATATTTGTAAAACTCCAAAAAGATATTACTTAATGAGTGTCATTTAAATAATAAGCCATGGTGGCTTTTTTAAAAAAAAATCATATCCCAGATATTTTTTCATTAAATTTTGTATGAATAGTTTTATATAAAATAATGTTATTTAAGTTTACCCTTAAGTTAATAATACTATTTGTTAAGCCAGGTTAATAATAATTAGATATCAGCCAACTTCAAAGCTGTTCATTTTTCGTGAGAAGCTAGTCCTAAAAACCAAGGTCATCGGCGTGCATTTAACTCTGCGGGACCTGCTGGCAAAGCCCCAGTAAGCCATTAATGGGGAATAAGATCATAAGTTTAGAAAAGATTTAAGACATTTCTAGCGGCCATATTGATCATTAAAATGCAACTCAGGTTCTAGAACATCCATTATAATATTGAGTCCAGCGCTCGATGGCACTAAAGATGAAATCTTAGTTCTACACCCTAATATTTCTGAAATCGAATGTGCTCACCCGGAGGTCGTATTAATACCCAATTTATCGGAATATGAAATTAGCGATTCTAAACACGATCAAAACGATTTTGGTAAATGTTACATTTGAATGTTAACTTATAAATGCTTCATTGTTTAATTGATAGGGGTAAAGGGCAAGGCAATAATGGGATCAATATGATTAGGAAATTTTTTAATGATCAAAAAATTAGCTAAAAACTGCTAGCTCTATCATTTTAAACCTAAATAGCTCTATGACGAAGTTTACATGTTATAAGCGAGTGTCCAATGCCCGACATTAAGCAGGTTTTTTCTTCCTCAGATTGCTCAAAACCTAGTGCAATATGCTAGAGCCTTGAGTTTGTTCAATCATTCACAGTAGGCATTGGAAGATATGTATCGTTGCTTCGCTGAGCTCTTTTGCCCTGTCAAACAGTCGCTGTCCCGATTCTAATTTGTCGAAGCAGGAAAATAGTTATTACAAAATATTTCATTATTCCTTGCAGCCTTGTTAAATTTAATTATAATCTGACGCGGACGGTTTTTTGTCAACATGCTATTTATAGGTCAGCTCTTTCAGGCAATACGATTTCGTCGTTTGGAATATGTTTAAATGCCTGCCATTAAATAAGGTTCATTAGGCTGGCCTTTTCTTGACAAACAAGTTAGGCTTAATTCTTGAACATTAGTACCATACATTCAATTTACATTGTATTGTTCCCCTAATTTGGGATTGTAAAAGAGTTTGTTAAATAAAATAATTCTTTTATCATTTTTTTTTGCCTATTACAATTTTTTGTTCTTGATTAGGGCACGTGCAAAGTGAGTTTTTATTTTCGTAAAATTTTGAAAATTCTGAAAATTTAAAAAAATTTTTTTTTTCAAAAGTAATATATTTCAGAAAAAGCATTTTATGTGGATATATTAAATTTGAAGACTTTTTCAAAATTTGCGTTTTATTACAAAATAAAATTTAATTTTGAAAATTTCACGAAAATAAAAACTCACTTTGCACGTGCCCTTATGCACGAGAAAAAGAATATTGAAAGTGGTAGAGTTTTTCAATTTATTTGTCACAAACGATGAATAAATCGCGCATCAACATTTTTTTAAGGACCAGCTCCAAGCCACTGTGCCTCTTTAACACAGGCGCATGTAAACTTGGTTGTTTTTATGTTGTTGTTGTTTTTGTTGTTTATTGTCCCATTAGTTGGAAGTTGGTAGTAAGATTGATCTCGAGGGCAGCTAGGGATGGATTGATCCAAGTTTGTTTTTATACACAAGTAAAGCAGAGTTGAGATGCCTTAGTTGTTTGACGAGTGACCGCCAAAAAATTCAATAGCTGTCTTTTTTTTAAAAAGCCTAGGACGCAAAGCCTCGGTCCTAATAAAAACTTCGGCCATCGACACGTGCTATATCCATTTAACTTTGCGGGATGTTGAGTTAAAAGGGGCATAGCCCTAACTAAGTCGTTCCCTAAAAAGAAAAAGGCTGGAGTAAACTTTTTTACCACAAGTTTATTTACCACATTCACCATCTTTTACATTTTTTGCAAGGCAAGGGGCTCAGATTCGTCAATTTAATTGTATGTAATTTAAAGATGAAAATTTGGATATAGTATTTTGTACTTAACTTCTAAAGTATCCATCCATAAATCATTGCTTGCACCTAATCCTTGCCCATCATAACCTGCAACCTCCCAATAAAATTAAAGGTTAAAGATTTGATCTGGCTATCTTTGCCGTTAAAGTGTGCAAATAATCGTTTTCCTAATACACTGAACACGATTAAAAAATATTTAGGGCAACAGATTTTCACCCTAGTGCATTAAAAAATCGGGAAAAAAGTAATACAATTTCTTGAAATATTTTTCTGAGTCGCTTATTGCCTTACAAATACTTCTCATGTATAAAAATGTAACGCTTTGTATTAAAAATTTTTATTTGATTTTTTCTCTAAAACCTTAGGTCGCGTTAATTTTACTCAATTATTACAAAATGTTTTAATTTTTACTTTTTGACTAAACGCGTTTTAACTGAAGCCAATTATTATTAAAATTTAAAAATACCTTTTCTAAAAAAAAGATTTTACTTGGATAAAAATATAAAATTTTATTTTTGTAATTTCTCAAAAAAAATAAAATGAAATCTGAACGCACCTTTAGGAACTATATTTACCTGGCAAAAAATGGTGAAATTGAGAATCTATCTCTCACGCGTCTTTGACCTATTTTTAAAATTTGTTATAATCCAGCTAGCTATTATGGCTAATTGATATTTTTAACTATTAAAAATGTGATTTATTGAGTGGGTTTGGCTTCATAATTATAGATTAAAAAAAACCTGTGTTTATATGAGTTTCCTCCAAACCTTTTTCCCCCAATGGGGACGACTCCATTAAGCTTTGTCCCCTTTAACTCCACAGCAGGCCCGGCAGAAAAGCAATTTAACACTTGCCGGTCACCTTGGTTTTTATACCTAGGTTCTCATCAGAAAATTTGACGGCATTAGGATTTTGGCGGTCACCCATCCAAATACTAACCAGGCTCAACGTTGCTTAACTTTAAGTGAATATAACACAGGTCAACAAATATCAATGTCAGAGACGAGATTTTTGAATGCATCCCCATGATGGCCTAATCTCATATATATTTTTCGTTTTCCGTCTTTGGCTCTTAAGATCTGTTTATAACGAATACTGGCCCCTTTTGACCAAATTGACATTTCTAAAACCCTAAAAAGAGGTAATTAAAAATTTTTTTTGCATATAAAAATTTCTTTTAACATATATTTATAATTACAAATAAGGACAATTAAATTTTATTTATTTATCAAGCTCTTACATCGGCATTTAAATATTAAAAAATATTTTGCGAAACTTAATACGGCACGATATATTATCGGTTTTTAATGAAAGCAATATTTGAAGTTAGAATTTAACATTCACTATTGTGAATTTGCAAAAATAAAATTTCAATTTAATTTTGTTTTTGAATCTTTTTTGGTTCTTTAACCTTTTTTTTAAAGTTTTTAATGTTTATAACTGACTAACTAAGTTAAGGAAAAACGATAAACGAATTTGATTTGCCCTAAGATGGAAGGTTTGATCTCTGTAATTAACTTTTAACTCCCAAAAAATTGTTGACCCGTGTAATGTTAACATGGTCGTCCGAATTTTAATTATAGATAACACTGAAACATTATACGACAGGCAAGGTGATCTGAGATTAATAATTCTTTTTTCTTAAACAGCATTTTTTTTGTTACTATCAATTCACATAATTTTTTTTGAAGGAATATGTTTTTTTCAGTAATGAAATTACTATTATTAGCCATGCAAAAGTTCGCTTACCATTCATCTTTAGTTCACATCTATTTATTCGGTTTGATTGTTGATTTGAGGTCAAGTTAGGGAAATGAAAAGCTATGTAATTTTTGAAATCAGGGTTAGATTTTATTTTGTTTGGGTTAGGAGATAGATTATTAGCAGATCAAATAATATACTTTTGATGATTTAATAATACATGCATGTAAAATGAGAGATAGATTGTAGACTTGCCAGAGCCACAGCCATATAATTAAAACGATACAGAATTTAGCAAACCCCTTCTATAACATTTTAGATGTAACCCTTCACGCGACAGATTCTGAAATCCTTGAAGACATGTTCTTAAACGACGATAGCCTACAGAGTTCGGCGTCTACATCAACTTCTTTGGAACTTAAAGAGGTTTTTTACCTTAAAAATTTTTCTCGTTAACTAGCACGCACTATCTATCGAATTTTAACATCGAAGGTTGAAAAGGTCCTTTTATTTTATTTATGGTCGCCACATTTATTAGCACTTTGGTGGGTAAAACAACCCTATATAATTGAAAGGGCGAGTTCCCCTGCTAAAAGTCGAGATAAAAGTGCCCCAAACCCTAATGGGTGTGGCCGCAAAGAAGAGGCGTTATATGGGTGATTACAGGCACTCCTTACCCTGCATGCATCGGTTATAGATAACTATAGTTAATCTTAAACAACAAGAGTTTTAAAAAAATTACAAAATACTTAACCAATATTTTTTTTTTAATTTTTTAAAAAAATGGATGAACTCTGAATGCGCACTAATGAGAAAATTTTGTAAATGTTTGCCTGTAAATTTTGACTCTTTCGAACTTCCACACAGACCTGGGCGAAAAAAATCAATTTTTTATTTTCATATTCTAAAAAGCTCAAAAAGAAATGGAAAAAATTTTGCATAAAAAAGGTTCTCTATAAAGAGCCACATTTTTTTATTAAGTAGTTTTTATCTTTGTTGTTTTTTACGCCAAATCTCATTTTTTTTTATAAGGGCACGTGCAATGTGAGTTTTTATTTTTGTAAAATTTTCAAAATTTTGAAAAAATTTATTTTGAAATAAAACGCAAATTTTTAAAAAATTGACAATATTCGTGTATGATGCTTTTTCTGAAATAAAAATTTTTTTTAAAAATTTTGAAAAAAATAAACTTTTTAAAATTTTTGAAATTTTCCAAATTTCTCGAAAATAAAAATTTACTTTGCACGTGCCCTTAAGAAAAAGGAAAAAGTATAATAATGTGAAAGTTTTCATATTTTTATGGATGTTTGTAATTTATCTTAATATTGTCAAATAATAAAATACAAGGGGCATCCCCCATTTTCAAGTACTTTTTCCTTGTTTTTTTATGAAGTTGTGTTCTTTAAAATTTAATATTATAAGCCTTTTTCTCCTATTTTTGGTTTGTGAAAATAAAGCCGTCCTTTTGGCACTTTCTTCGGCATTGGTTTCACATGTGTAATAATAGGACATGCAAATAATAAGCCGCATTTAAAATGTTTTTTCTATAAAAGATAAATTTATTTTATATAGTTATTCTTATAACAAAATTAAAAGCTTTAATTTTGTTAGTTTAGGATTTGAAAAAAGCCCAATAAAAAGATCAAAAAATATTAGTTAGATAATTGCAATTGATCGAAGAATTTGCCGATGGCCATATTAATGTGCATTCAAAGATCATTCAATCTTTTTAAATGGGTTTTTTTTTATTAAAATTTAATGGCCAATAATTTTTTTATATTATCTCTTAATTTGAATGCAATTCTATATATTTGGAAATATAAGTGATTTCTATAACCACAGCTAATTTTTAAATTGACTCCTATAAAATATAGCGATTTCCAACATTAAACCAATATTTAAAGGGCGCATTCAGAGTTTGTTGGTGAAATAAGTGAAATTCTAAAAATTAAAAAATTTTAAAATTCGAGTTTTTATATCAAAAACTGTTTACCTGTATTTGCACCTAACGCCTGGAGCATTGGCTTAAAATCTGTTTTGAAGGATTCAATAATTTTAACAAAACTCTTTCAAAATTCTGACCTTAACTTATGAGTTAAACTCGATGCGCCCTTAAAAAAATTGGTTAAATTTTTTAATTATTTGTAATAAACTTTGAACGCGGCGCACCATATGGCCTCAAGACATATAAGTTGAATATATAAAACCGGCTCGCCCCAATCAGGTCTAGATTATCATATATTTTGATTCAATTCCAATTTTTTTTATCTTAATATTACCCAAGGGGTAATGAGCGTCGTCGCATAGCAATTTCAATGCTTATTGTTTAATTTCTTTCAGAGCCATTCATCAATGTGCTTGCCAGGACTTAAACGAAAAGGTCGTTCCAATGATACTGTACAAGGTAATACTGTTTTTAGTAACTTAAAAAAATAATTGATTAAAGACCAAGTTTATATGTTTAAAACATATTTAAATGGTATTTATTGCCCCCTTAACGTTCGAGTGCCAAAACCCTAACGAGTATAGCGGCCTCTAAAAAGAGGCCGTGAGGAGATGGTTTTTGAGGTCTCGTAAGGCTGCATACACCGTTTAAATTTAATATTTATAACAGAGATCCGCAGCCAACCCAGAAACCCGGACCCGGGCCGGCGCTGACTGAAAAAAATTAACATCCGGGCGGGCCGGGCCTGTCATAATAAAAATTTTTCTCGGCCGGGCCGGCGCAAAAATTAAGCCGGGCCGGGCCTAGTTGGTTAAATAAATTAATATATATATATAATTATTTATTGAATTATTTTTTATTAAACTTCATTACAGCATAACTTCTCTGTAAATAAGTTTTTCTTTTAATATAGATTAAATGGCCTATTTTTTTCTCACTATAATTTTTATTCATTGATAAAATTAATTTTTTCGCAATATGAACCTAAAACAAAAAATTGAAGATAAGATTGTTGACGAAAGATCCAATACGCACGGCAAATCTATTGTCTAACAATAAAAATTTTGATGTATATTCATTTTTATAATAGAGTTTGCATCATTAAATAAAAGTTGAAATATAAGATTTTATTAAAGAGAAAAGAATTAGGTATAAACTAATAGTAGTCTCAAAAAATATATTATATGTTGTATATATATAGACTTACTTATATGTTAACATTTGTTATTCAAATTAGTCATTGAACGTTAGAGATATTAGATTTAAAAATAGGATGTTCTTTTAGGAGTTAAATAAAGAAATAAAGAATATTCAAAGTGGGTATTCATATTAAATGGAACGTTAACAAAATAAAGTTAAAAGTAACAACAGTTAGACACGTTCTTTTATTCTAATTTTTCAGATAAACACGTCCGTTTTTTTTGCTCCATTATTACAGTTTGATTGAGATTAAGCTGTGTGGCATTGGGTCGACGTGAATGGCAGTATTGAAATGATCGGAAGAGTAATTATTGGACATTGAAAGGTTATCAGTCACCAGCTTTCGTTTAATGCAAATGAGGTATCGTTGGCCGAAAAGAGGCAGATTATAGTTACATTTTAATTTTAAATACTTATGCGGGTGCTGGCGTCAGCATAAAGCGCGCAATTGGCAACCTCGCTGTCCTCAATATGGTCGCAAGCGTTATCATATAGGATTCTGCTCTCTAATATGGTCGCAATGGGCGTTGTCATATAGGGCTCTGTTGTCCTTAATATGGTCGCAATGGGCGTTGTCATATAGGGCTCTGTCCTAAATATGGTCGCATTGGGCGTTATCACATTGGGCTCATTCTGTGTCTCATGCAAAAATTATCTGCAAATGTCATTAATGCTAGCATCTGCCTCAGACGGAATTAGGGCCATTGTGGCGAAAACCTCGAATTAATTATTATGTGTAGCGAATAGTTACGCTTAGGAAGGATTTATTATTTTAATCGTTTGTTGACTTATGCTCTGAAGGGGGAGTGGGAGAGGAAGGTGGCTTTATCTCATGCAAAATTCGTAAATCATTAATGCTAGCAACTTTTATTGAAATAGACGAAACTAGGACCATTGTGGTGAGAGTCTCGACTCCATTATATTGTAGTGAATACGTACACTTAGTGAAAAACATCGTCATCAATGATAAAAATATTAAATTGAGTTTTACATACTGTTGTGATTAGCTTAGTTGATAAAGAATTAACATCTTGCATAATATTTTATTTACAGGGTTGGAACGATGAATATTTGTTTGTTAACCATTTATCAGGAATGGCCAAGTTTAAGGACTGCGTGGGTTCTGTCGGACGCCTCCGACAAGGTGTTTTCTGACACCAATAAATAAAAGGTAAAAGGATTTTATTAAAGAGAAAAGAATTAGGTATTGTTTATCTGAAAAATTAGAATAAAAGAACATGTTTAACTGTTGTTACTTTTAACTTTATTTGGTTAACGTTCCTTTAATATGAAAACCCACTTTGAATATTCTTTATTTCTTTATTTAACTCCTAAAAGAACATCCTATTTTTAAATCTAATACCTCTAACGTTATTGACTAATTTGAATAACAAATGTTAAGTAAGTCTATATATATACAACATATAATATATTTTGTACTACTATTATTTTGGACTACTATTATTTTCCTAATTCTTTTCTCTTTAATAAAATTATATATTTTACCTTTTATTTATTGGTGTCAGAAAACACCTTGTCGGAGGCGTCCGACAGAACCCACGCAGTCCTTAAACTTGGCCACCCCTGATAAATGGTTAACAAACAAATATTTACCGTTCCAACCCTGTAAATAAAATTTTATGCAAGATGTTAATTCTTTATCAACTAAGCTATTCACAACAGTATGTAAAACTCAATTTAATATTTTTATCATTGATGACGATGTTTTTCACTAAGTGTATGTATTCACTACAATGTAATGAAGTCGAGACTCTCACCACAATGGTCCTAGTTTCGTCTATTTCGTTAAAAGTTGCTAGCATTAATGATTTACGAATTTTTGCATGAGATAAAACCACCTTCCTCTCCCTCTCCCCCTTCAGAGCATAAGTATGATTAAAATAATAAAAATTTCTGAGAAACCTGCATCATCGCTAGGACATATTTAAATTTTCTGCAGATTACGTTAAAATTTTTCCTGAAACCATCTATTCACCACGATATGTAAAACTCCATGCATTTCATATGATAATAAATGATGATGACGAGGTCTTCGCCACAATGGCACTAATTCCGTCTGAGGCAGATACTAGCATTAATGACATTTGCAGATTATTTTTGCATGAAACACAGAATGAGCCCTATATGACAACGCCCAATGCGACCATATTAGAGAGCAGAGTCCTTTATGATAACGCTTGCGACCATATTGAGGACAGCGAGGTTGCCAATTGCGCGCTTTATACTGACGCCAGCACCCGCATAAGTATTTAAAATTAAAATGTAACTATAATCTGCCTCTTTTCGGCCAACGATACCTCATTTGCATTAAACGATAGCTGGTGACTGATAACCCTTCAATGTCCAATAATTACTCTTCCGATCATTTCAATACTGCCATTCACGTCGACCCAATGCCACACAGCTTAATCTCAATCAAACTGTAATAATGGAGCAAAAAAAACGGACGTGTTTATCTGAAAAATTAGAATAAAAGAACATGTTTAACTGTTGTTACTTTAAACTTTATTTGGTTAACGTTCCTTTAATATGAAAACCCACTTTGAATATTCTTTATTTCTTTATTTAACTCCTAAAAGAACATCCTATTTTTAAATCTAATACCTCTAACGTTATTGACTAATTTGAATAACAAATGTTAAGTAAGTCTATATATATACAACATATAATATATTTTGTACTACTATTATTTTGGACTACTATTATTTTCCTAATTCTTTTCTCTATAATAAAATCTTATATATTTTACCTTTTATTTAGGTATAAAATAATAGTAGTCTCAAAAAATATATTATATGTTGTATATATATAGACTTACTTATATGTTAACATTTGTTATTCAAATTAGTCATTGAACGTTAGAGATATTAGATTTAAAAATAGGATGTTCTTTTAGGAGTTAAATAAAGAAATAAAGAATATTCAAAGTGGGTATTCATATTAAATGGAACGTTAACAAAATAAAGTTAAAAGTAACAACAGTTAGACAATCATATATAAGTACAAAATTTAATTTATATAAATTGAACAAAATTTAAGATAAATATTGAAAATTATAAAAATAATTAAACCCGGGTTTTAGCCGGGCTTATTTTTCTTCCGGGCCGGGCTCAAAAATTAAAAAACCGGGTTGGGCCGGGCCGGCGTAAAGGCAAAAAAAATTGAACCCGGGCCGGGCCGGGCCGGCGTAAAGGTAAAAAAATTAAACCCGGGTCGGGCCGGGCTCCCAAATTTTGGTTTTTGCGGATCTCTGATTTATAATATACAAACACTGGTGAGAACACTTTGCCTTCTCATTTTCTTTTGCAATATCAATTATCTATTTTCCTTAAGTTGATTTATTTAAAGATCTAAATCCCAACCCATTTATAGGCTGTGGGATCAATTAAGTAATTATTTCCCCGTCATCAAAAAAAAAATAATATAAGCTCCAGGTTATGTCATTCTTATTCATAATCAAAATACATTTTAACTAACCTGATTGAAGGAAATCAAAACCAGAAAGGCTACAAAATAAACGCATAAGACTCAAAAAAAAGTTAAAAAATAAGGTAAAAAAGCTTACCGCTAAAACCAAAATTGAAAAAAAAATAATAAATATAATGGATATTTAATAACGTCAATACGTTTAATAGAACTATTATATGTCAGGTTCAAGATTGTTTTATATAAATACAATTTTTTTAAATATTTTTTTGTGTTGTTTTTGTCTTTTTTTTGACATTTTGTTTCTAAAATTTTTAAAGTTTATGGCTTACACCGTAGGATGCAAGTTTAATTCCTATGTTAGCTCATAAATCTTATGTATTTGTTGACCTGTATCAAATTATAATGATATAAGGAAATGATTTTTTTCCTTAAGAAATCTAAATTTTTAGATAGTTTTTAATATATATTAAAAGCAATTTCTTGTACCATAATATTTTTCATAAATATTTTTGTAAACCTTGACCTAATTCACAATTTTTGATTAATACTAAATTTATTGAGATGATTCATATAATAGAGGAAACAAGTAAAAAACTTAATTCATTTGTTTTTTGTATTAACTAGAATATACAAAAATCATCTATACAATCATTTATTATAATGTGTGAAAGAACGTATCCGCCGTTAAAATAACGAGAAGTCCAAAGCTTAAAATATGTTTTATTTATTGAGGTCCGTACAGACACCATTTTAGCATTACATTTTTCTGACATTTGCGGGTTAAACTCTGGCGATAGTTTTTTTATATGGTTATAAATTTTAACCATTTTTTTAACTAATTAATGAATTTTTTTGGTATTAAAGGAACTATCGAGTATGATCGATAAAATATAAATATTTGATTTACGTATTTTTTGGGTGGGCTCACCAAAAATTAGCGGTCAGTTATTAAGGAGACTGAGCATTTTAAGTTAAAAATTTTTTAAATAAAGCCTTAAATAAAATTAGTATATCCTTCTATACTATTGTGGTGTTACAGGTACAAACGCTTCCGGGAGGAGTGCTGAGTGTTTCTCAAACACGCCAAGCAGTTGCCTAAGCAGTGCCAGTGCTATTTCCCTGCACAGTGACCTTCCTCCAAAAGCCTCTAATAAGCGTTTCAAAACGTCGCCTTCCGACACTCTACTCTTGTTAAATGACGGAAAACAACCCCGAACAAAAAACCGCTGTGAAGTTTGTAAAAGCAAAATAGGATTACTGGGTATCATAAGAGCCATAATTTGATTGTTAGGCTTTTTTAAAAAAATAGTTTTTTAATCCAGTTTTGAAAGCAGTTGTACAGGAGCAATGATTTGTTCGGTAGGTATAACACAATTGTCAATTAGAAGGCAATGATAACAATATCAAACTATCTAATGACAAATGAGTTGTTTCCTGTATTTGTCGTAAAATGTTATGAAATTCAAACAATTCAAAAAAAATTGTATGCACGGTGTCCTGTTAATTCTTCTACGCGCACAAATATAATTGCTTTAGACGGCTTTTAATAGCGTTCTTTACGGATCAATTATTTGCTATAGGTGCACGTAGCTCCAAGTACACAATTAATTGCTATAGACTCAATTCGGGTATTTTATAATTGCGGCAAAAATTTCGGACGTTTAAAAGTTGTGTTAAATTATGAAAAATTTTTAAGTGAAATTTTAGAAATTAAGTCTAAAACATATGAATGCGGGTTTGATTTCGAACATATAACACAGGTCATCAAATATTTATGTCAAAAACGTGAATTTTATGAAAACATAATAAAAAATGCATTCCTATGATGGCCTATCAATTATGTTTTTCGTTTTTCTTAGTTTCTTCCGTCTTTGGATCATTAGATCCGTCTATAACGAAAAATGGCTTGACCAAGATTTAAATATACATAAAAAAATTTAAAGAACTTTTTTGGCATATTAAATTTTCTTGTAACTTATATTTTTAATTTCAAATTATGAAAAAAAAATTATTAATATATCAAAAAGCTTTTACATTGGCATTTAGATAACTCAAAATATGCGTTCAAACATAAATACGACACGATATATTATCAGATTTTTATAAAAATATTATTTGAAATTTAAATTTAACAGTTTAACTATTGTATATATGCAAAGATAAAATTTAAATATATTTGATTTTGATGGTTTTTCCACTAAAATTTTCAATGTTTATAACTGACCAAGTTTTATTAGGAAACAGTAGACGGATTTAATATTCCCTAAGATGGCAGGTTTGATCTCTGTAGATAATTCACCACTTTCAAATTATTGTTAACCAATTTAAAGTAAAATGATATTACACTTGAGATTGTTTTAATTATCTACAGGTCATACTTATAACGGTTAACAATTTTCTATTCAAATTCATTTATAGTTTTACCTAATTAAACTTAGTAGTAACAATGAAAATAAAAAAAAGGTTAAGAAAACAAAAAAGATTCAAAAATAAATAAATTTATATTGCATATTCACAACAGTTATTGTTAAACTAAACTTTAAATAATATTTCTCTTAACACGATACACTTCGTGGAAAGTTTGGATGCGCAATATTCTATAATAAACGATGTAAGAATATGATATACTAAATAATATATTTTCTTGTTTTTTTGAGATATAAGTTACAAGGAATTTTTTTAAAAAAAATTCTTAAATAATTTCTTTTTAGAGTATTCTTAAGGTCGCAAAATCTGTTAAAAAGGCCGCCGATATGTAGCGATCTAAACCGCCGAAGGCGGAAGAAACTAGAAAAAACGGATAGATTTATAAGGTAAGGCCATCATGAGGATGCATTGTAATTAAGTTCATAAACTATTTTAGTGTAATATTTGTAGTTACGTAGTCATCAGTTTTTGTCCTACCCTAAACCATAAGACGGTATTGAATTGATTTAAGAGACTTGGTCGTGTTTAAAAATGGTATATGTGAGCAATAAATTGATGGTAAATACGACAAATGTATTACAATGTGTTCGGTAATCAGTTTCTGGCATCAAACTACGTGAATGTTAAAAATTAAAATCGGCCTGTCATGTAGGATTGGGTTAATTGATTTTAAAAGGTCCAAAACTATTTTAAAAAATTTTAAGAGATCTAGGCTTGGTTAAATCAGGAATTGTAGGCAGGAGCACTATAACGGAAGCCACCCAAAAATCCCAAGTCTAGAGTTTTAAAAAAATTTTGTTGGGCGAAAATATTACAAAGGTTTAGCCTCGACCAGCTTTTGCAAGAGATTAAATTATGAACGGATCATTAAAATGTTTTTCTATTTTAAAAAGAAACAAATTTTTTATTTCTGAGGCAAAAATTTTGAAATTTAATTTATGGTCAGAGTGATCCTATTTGTTTTTTAAACCATCTACATCTTCTCAGCTTATTTTCGTTGTTTATGTTTGGATTTTCGACGGAAAACCTGCTTTATTTATATTTAAAGCCCTACATTTTTTAGGCATTTTTTTTTGATCTAATTACGAAAAGGCGAAATTTTCACAGGACACTGTTTAAATTATAAATCTATGGCTAGTCATTTCCTCGTAAAATAAGGTATTTTATAGAAATTTAACGAAATTATATATTAAAAATTGGGCTAAACATCTTTTATTACTTTTTGGAAAAAGGCACTATTTTTATATTTGAAGTGTTATCTAAACCCACAAGCCATTTCAACATAAGCGGAGCTCATCCGTTTAGGCGTCTCCGGCAAAATTTATCGGCAAACAATAAATACTAAAATTATAATTGTGAACTATTGTTTAATATTAAAGTATAATAGGCCTGGCTAACCACATTCGGCCAAAAAAATAAAGCCTCAGCCCGTAGTTAATTTTATTAGCCATTAGGTTCAGGTTTAAATTTTATACGATGTAACCCTGGTCGGAACCCACCAAATATAATTTTTAAATTTTTGGCCCTTCCACAATTGGGGTGTGTTAACGGGTTTTGAATCTCAGCCGTTATTTTAAAGCATATAGTTTGATGCCCGTCCAATCTTGATGATGGACCGTACAATTGTGATAATTATGAATAACCGTTAATTTTTCTATCATATTGACCATCTTTTATGAGTCCTTTTCCAAAAACAGACGAGGAATACAAAAAATTTAGCATTTAATGGGCCAGTTTATAACATTCAAAATTAAATAAGACCTGACTCCTAAATTACAAACTTATATAATAACACTGGACAACAAAATATGAATGCGTAATCATCTTTTATGGCAACTATCGTTTGGTGTTAATTACGAATATGATATTTGAATTTTAGCAAATGCCTCAGATTTATAGTCAATCGGTATCAAAGTTATAATTATATTTTATGAGTAATTTCGGATTCTATATCACAAAACTTATGGACAGGCCTGGGAAAACAATGAACCAAAAAACTTTGGCCCATTTTTTCCCCTAAAACTTAAAAAAAGAAAGGGGGGCAAATATAAAGGGCCAAAATAAGAATTCAAAAAAAGCCCTTACTAAGAAAAGGGGCAAAAAAACCCACAAAAAGTGGCTCTTAAAAAGAGCCCCAAAAAACCCATTTTATGTTTTCTATAATAATTTTAAAAAATTTTGATGGGTGGGTTATTTTTTCTTAAAGCTCCTAGGATTTTTTTTTAAGAAAAGGGGCTTTTTTTAACCATGCCCCTTTAAGCAAGAAAAGGGGCTTTTCTTTTGCCATGCCCACGAGTTTGTGGGCATTTGGAAAAAAATACCCAAAAACTTGTTAAAAAAAAGCCCATTTAGTTTTTTTTCTCAGCCCTGCTTATGGATGAAGTTTATAAACATTAGATTAAGAAAACGTTCAATATTAACATAAGGCGTTTATATAAATATTTTTTTATTTTTATAATAATAGTGGTATTCGTCATAAAATATGTTTATTGAGCCTGTATAACTTGAAAGTAAATTGTTAATAATTTGAAAAAATAATCTTTTTTAATTTTATAATAAGAAATCTGAATAAGCCAAGAGATTTTTTGGAAAAATAAAATTAAAAATTTGTAAATTTATTTTTAATTTTGCACGGCGTTTAATGGAGGCATTGGGGAAAATAAACCTGGGATCGTTATCGCAAAAAAATTCTTTACTGTAAAAATTCTTTTAGTAGTTTAGTGTAGATTAAAAACATTTGTAGGTCAAATATTCAAAAGGGATTATTGTTTACCCCTAAAATTTATTTAAAAAGGTAACATGATATGTTGCAATTATAACAGTTGCAAATATTATATAACCTCAGTGCACATAGAGCAATTAATTGTTGTTTGTGACAAATGATTGCAAGTCCATTTTGTATAAAGCACTTTTTAGGCACTAACCCTATAAACTAAAATTTACTGTACAAAGCCATTAATATACAAAAAGCTTATTTAAGCATTTGTTAAATTAAATTTTACTAAAATAATTTTTTTATGCTAAAGAAAAAATCATTTTTATATTGTGTAATTAAGTGTAAAATATAAATTATAAAATTACAAAAACATGGTCATTAATTTTTAATGTTGAAAATCAAATTTTATAAAATGAATAATTATATGAAAAAAACTTATATTTGGTCAAAACTATTATTGACAATAAAGTTATGCACAGAACTTATAATTATTTATATTTTAATCTTAGGTTTCACATGCAGATGTGGAGGACAATTTTGTAGTCAACATAGATATGCAGATATGCATAAATGCAATTTTGATTACAAACAACATGGAAGAGCTCAAATCGCTAAGGCTAATCCTGTGGTAAAAGCTGAAAAAATTACAAAAATATAAAATTCAGTTTATTGTCAGTTAATACAATAGATATATTGTTAATTATTAAAATCATTATATATCTAAAATAACATAACTTTCACATTTGTTTTCTTTTGGAATTATTTGAAGACATGAGTATGTGATTGCTTTAACCTCGGTACCTTGAGGATGTTTTTCTAAATTAAATGTTTCACCAAATCCTTTTGCCTGAATTTTATAGCCCCTATCATTTTCAGATAAATTAGTTGGGTTCATATACTGTAATACTATATCCTGGTAATTTATTGGAGTGTCATTGAAAGTGAATAAAGTTATTACAACCTTGCATGCTATCATGTTATTTTCTGCTGAAAAATAATACAAAAACTCATTTAAAAAATTGTATAAAAGACTCTCTAAATCCCTTCCAACACATTCAATATTCCATGTCGTTTGGATGTTCACTGTTTCAATATCAGTCATATAGCCAAACATTGCCATTGCTGTCTTATAAAAAATTTAAAATATAAAGTTCAAATATTAAGTAACAATTAATTTACTAAAAACCTGCTCAAAACATTCTATAACATTTTCTCCCCATGCATGTATTTGTATATCTGCTGGATGATCTAAATATTCATATTTGCAGGGAGGAATATCAAAATAGTCTCCAACTTCCCATTTTTCATTTTCATTCATTTAAACAGATATTAATTTGCCTTAAAAAAAAAATCTAGGCTATTTAAAAGACATTCATAACAATTATTTTTTAAATTTTATTAAATAATAAAAGATTAATTTAATATATAGCTACCTAATTGTATCCAAACAATTTTGTCAAAAAAAGAGCTTTAGATATAAATTATAATAAGGTAAAAATATCATATTTTTATAAAAACACATTCTTTAATTAATAACTGATATATCTTTAGTGATTAAAAATTTATTTAATTTAAAATAAATAAAAAAAAAATTAAAGATTTTTTATTACATATTTTTATGTCAATAAACTAATTGTATCAATAATAATAATTAAATTGCTTGTAAATTTTAATAATCAAACAAACTAAAAAGCAAACTCAAATTTTAAAAAAATTAAAAATAATTTAAATTACAGATAAAACAATAATTCTTTGTCTAGATAAGACGTGATTATGTAATTATCATTTGGCACATATAAGACGTGATTATGTAATTATCATTTGGCGCATATGTGCTTTGTTTATAATAAAGATTGATTTGTATTGGTTTTCTACTGTATAATCTACTAGGGTTAGGCATTCCCTAACCCTAGCCTCATCTAGAAGGACACAACCCTGCTTACAGGAATAATCCTAGCCCTTACCACTATTGGTTCTTAACATTCTAACCCTTACCACTATTGGCCATTCTAACATTGGTGTCAAGAAGCGGTGATCATTGAATCTCAAGAAAGTTTCAAATTATTGTACATCAGCAAATAAGAAGAAAGTATTTGTAAAAGAAGAAATTATTTGATTAACAAAGAGGAAGTTTTTTGTGAAGTTGTGAATAGCAACCAATATAGATATATATATTAATTGAAGAAGAATGAATGGGAAGATTCAAAGTTGTAATATATGTGTGAATAAATAATGTTTTGGGAATAGTTAGAATATGGGAAAATGACCAATGAACATCATACGTTTATGTGCACACTTCAGTATTTTTAATACTTTAATTTTATTAAACAATTATTATCTTTAAATATTTCTACGCGCAAAGAACATTATATTTAGTATTACTTTAGTATTTTATTTTTATATTAAAATTTTATTAAAAATGATAACATGATGTTTAAATATATCTAATTAAATATGTATAACTCTTTTATAGTTAGCAATTATGATTTTATCTTTTGAATTAAGTATGTTGTAGGATATTGGGAAAGATTACCAAAATTTTTAGCACCAAATTTTTATTTTTGCTGCAAAGCTGAAATTAATTTATATAAAATAGTAAAAGCTGAGGTTGAAATTTGAAGGTTTTTATACCAATTTGAAATATTTATTAATTTTGATATTTTATTTTGCAAAATAACTTAGAAGACTGATTGAATTAGTTTGGTGGGAATATACCTCAATCAGAATACCCATGATTTGGTTTTTGTTTGGTGGTATGGGAAAGTTACACCTTACCTTCTTGGTCATACTGTGTACAGATGATATTCAGAATTGAGCCTTCTTGGTCATATTGAGGTTGACATTCAGAAGAGTGCCTTCTTGCTCATACTGTAGTTTACAGATGACATTCAGAAGAGATTATAGGTGTACGTATACTTTCAAATTCATACTTGCCCTAACCTGACATCATGGTGGGTAGATTGGGTATAACCTGGTTAGCTATACAGTTGTTTTATTTTTTTTTCAAATTTGGTACCAAATTCTATTCTTTTACAAATTATTTTCTCTTACTAAACTCTTTTCTCCTACATTTTTTTTTTCTACAAATTTTTTTTTTAAATTTATTGTATTCATATATTATATTTTATGCAAATATGTTAGATTGTAAACACCGAGGCTTAACATTGTTTCTTGCCATATATTTTTTTGGAAGGAAAGGGGATTGGATAAAAGAAGGCTGAGATAATAGTTAGGGTTTGACATTAGGTAAGACACATAAGTCCTAGGGCTTGACGCTATTTAAGTCAAATAAGTC
Organism: Acutogordius australiensis; assembly: GCA_030555515.1. Lineage (NCBI taxonomy): Eukaryota > Metazoa > Nematomorpha > Gordioida > Gordea > Gordiidae > Acutogordius > Acutogordius australiensis. The sequence continues at coordinate 2,068,589 of CM060245.1, forward strand.
CCATGTCATTATGACCATTTAAAGTAATTTATTTTACTAAGGCTGTGCATTCGCATAATGCGGCCAATGGCAAACTAAAAATATTGTATTTTGTTTAAAGGACCCTTACTTGATTTGCAGGAAAAGAGAGATTTTGTTAAGGCCGATGGTGTCTAGATAAGACGTGATTATGTAATTATCATTTGGCGCATATGTGCTTTGTTTATAATAAAGATTGATTTGTATTGGTTTTCTACTGTATAATCTACTAGGGTTAGGCATTCCCTAACCCTAGCCTCATCTAGAAGGACACAACCCTGCTTACAGGAATAATCCTAGCCCTTACCACTATTGGTTCTTAACATTCTAACCCTTACCACTATTGGCCATTCTAACATTCTTTAAAATCAATTTTGTTTATTATACATTCAATAGAAACACAATAAGTTGGCCTACAATGGAATATGTTTTCAATGATAAAAATTCAAGATGTGCTAGGGCCTAATGACCCAACAGTGCTAGTGTAAGTTTGGCGATTTGCACCAAATACATTATTAAATTTGTTTATATAAATTTATGAACTTAGAGGCAGCGGATAATTTAAGAGAGTTGACCGACCCTGAATTAATTATTGAATCTTTTACACCTCTATTTTTACTATATTAAACAACTAATTAAAATTTTATTTGTGAAGTATATATTATATTTGTATTTTAACCAGCAAATGGTAGGGTAAGAAACTTGTAGCTCGCTATGGTGGGGTCCAATACTGACCCCATTTTTAAATTTCTAGTTGTTATGCTATAATCTTTATTTTTTTTATAATTAAAAAAAGAATAGGTGATCTATAAACTAAAATTACCATTAAGGACTATTGCAAATTTTATTTAACACAAAGAAAAAAAAATTTTTTAAAATAAAATTTTTATTATATCATATTACATTAATATATTATTCTAATAAATTAAAATCAATTATTAAATTTTTTATATTAGAACATATTTAAAGAGTTTAATGTAATTATTTAAATATAAAATATTATTTACTATTATTTACCATAAAACTAGATTAAAGAGAAAAAAAAATTATATCATTACAATGGACACAGAACGACTCTATATCATTTATAAAAACTATAGTTTTATTTAGCGATTTCCATCATGAAATGCGTTTTTTGATCCTATATATCTTGAAAGTAAATTTCCACTAATTTTAGGTAATAATTTTTTTAGATATGTTTTTTAAGGATTTTGAATATTTAGAAAATTGATAGTTAAAGAATTTTGTGAATTTTTTTCTGAACTTTGGACGCGGTTTTAAAAAATTGGAGGCATTAGAAAAAAACTAAACCCGGGATCGTTCACAAGAAAATTCCTTACAAAACCCTCAATCGTTAAAGTTTTATTTGTTGTCCAGTGTTATTATACAAAATGTTCTATACTTAATAATTAAATTTTAATATAATAACTAGAATATAAGGTTGCAATTATTATTATTTTATCTTAATAACATGATTTTATATATTGAAATTGACAATTGAAATCCAATAACATGGTTTTTAATAATGAAATTGACAGGGTGGGGTTCATATTGACCCCAATATAAGTTTTAAATTTGAGATAAATTTTGTTATAAGACCTAACCTTAAAATACTAATTTTTAGCTTATAAATAATATTTAAATATTCAAAATTTAGATATGCTGGGGTCCTTATGGAGCCACAGTGTTAATTGCCTTGTATATCAAGTTATTTTGAAAAATATTAAGCTTGTAAAAATAAATTTCGAACTTCGGGCTAAAAAAGCAAAAATGTCAGGCAAGCCGAGCTTCCATATTAAGGTCCGATTTAAACTCTAAGATTTATGTGGCCCGCTATGAGTTTTTTTTAAACAACCCAATAATTTTTTTATTTTTTAGAGAAAGGTTGATGGTATGTTTTTTTATTAACTTGTAGAATGAATTTTACATAATTTTTTAAAAAATTTTGGTTTTAAACAACTTCAGTATTTTCAGAAACTTAAAATTTAATTCTCGGGCCCAAAGCTTTCTATAGTTATTGCTTCTAAATCGTCATGATTACAAGGTTCATGAAATAAATTATAATTTGCTAGAATACCACATTATATATATTAATTTTTTGTCACCAATGTCAATTTGTTATATATATAAAGCGACGACAAACCACTACGTATAAGGAAGAGAGTTTCATTTTAAGGGACATTTTTAATGTTTGAAAACCATAAAAATATAAAACGTCCGGGAATAGATGATGTGAAAAAAAAACAGGTGAAACGGCTCAATGTTGCTTTTCAGAATTTTTGGTGTTTTTGTATTCGTTGGAATACTATTATCCCTGCCTTATTCTGGAGCACAATTTCTCCTCCGTATGCTAATATTTTTAATTTGTTTTTTTTTGCCTTGGTCTTTGCCGGTTGATTAAAAATATTTATGGCAAATAAAACCCAATGGAATTAGCTTCCTAGTTTGCGTGGCAATGGAAAAATTTAAAAAAAATGTTGAAAAAGAAGTATAAGATAAATTTAAAAAAATACGATTTATTTGTTATATTTTAAAATTAGACAAGAAGATATTTATGTATACATCAACAGCTTTTAGAAGATATGATTTAGAAATCATCGGGATTCAAATATTTATACCTCTGGTGCCAATTTGCCCCAAGAGTGGCGGATTACTAAAATATGTGTGTTAAATCTTATCACCTAAACAAGAATTTAATTAACATGGAAGGTGTATGTATACCTTTCAATATGGGATATTTAATAAAGTAAGGTTAGAAGTTAAACCGTATAACTTCAACACTTTCTATTTTATTTAAAAAATTCAAAAATTTTAAGTTTATGGCTAAAAATTATCGTCTATATAATCCGGGCCGACTAAAATTTTATTTTATGCTCGGAATAATTTAAAATATATGTCGAACAGGCTGAGTCGGTATATTACAGCCCTGTTGAAATTTTAATATGGGCAAGGTAAAAAAATATTAAAACTATGGTCAATGTTGTCATGAATTTGGATACTAGCCCAAATCAAAGAATATAAAAGAACTAAAAAACAAGGCGCCAATCACATTACCAAATATATTTTTTTAATAAGGGCTAAAAATTTTATTTGTACCTTTTGACATTGAAAGCTTTTTTACAAAAAGTCGCTAATCATTAGCATTTATATAGTTTTTTTCAAGTTTTTAAAAATTTTGAAAAAAAAAAATAATAAATTTCAAAAAATCCGAAATTTTTAATTTTTAAAATTTTTCAAAAAATGAAAGGAGTTTGAACGCGCTTTAACAAGGTCGTATATTTAATTTTATTTTGTGAATATACAATGTGTATCCAAACGTCCTATATGGTTGTAAGTCTGAGATGTCGAATATAATGTAATACAAAATAACCATTATATTAAATCAATTTGGTGGAAATTACACTTTTACAAAACAAGTAAAGGGAGGAGCTGATAAAACATATAGTTGAGACTCGACCTTAAATTAAAAAAAAGACAATATGTTATAAAATATGTATGGGCGCGTTCAGACTCATTTCATTTTAAAAAATTTTAAAAATTTTAAAAGTAACGAAATTTTTTATATTTTTTTTTAAATTTTATAAAAACTTTTTTTTTTCAGAAAAATTATTTAAATGCTAATAACGAAAATTGACCATTGTAAAAAAGCGTTCAATGTTCAAAGGGTAAAAATTTTAACATTTTTTTAAAAAAATTGAGTCTGAACGCGCTCTATAGAAATAATTTTAATTTTCTTAAAATTTTGTAAATTCTGAAAATTTAAAAAGAAATAATTAAATGCTTTAAAACATTTCGGCGACTTTCCGAAAATAAGTTCATTTATAAAATATTCAAAAATAACTCACTTCAGTTGACCTTGGGTCGGGTTGTTTTTTTTTGCCTCATTGTAACTCTCAATAATATAGGAAAAAAATAACCTAGGAAGCAATTATTTACGATGAATAATCATTGTTAATTAAGGGCCGTGAAAGAGTTTTTATTTTCGTAAAATTTTAAAAAGTTTTTGAATTGATTTCTTACAAAAATTGAAAAAAAAAATTAATTTTCAGAAAATCATTATGTGCATAAGCTAAACTTGGCAACTTTTTGCGTTTTAAATAAATTTTTTTCAAAATTCTAAAAATTTTACGAAAATAAAAACTGCACGTTTAAAAGAATTTAGGTAAAATTGCAAATTAATAGGTAAAATTTCAGAACAATTATTTCCAAACATATGTCAATATATATAAAAACTATAATAATACTCTTAAAAATTTTGTTATGTAATTATATCAAACTTTTGATAGCATATAAAGAGGCATCGGGAGATCAATTTAAATTAAAGATTGTAACCATAAGACTTTTTCAAAAACCAAGTATACATTTTTCGTTTTTTGCATTATAAGTTTTTTTTGGCTGCATTTGTAAATTCATCAGAAATGGCAAAAGGGGAACTTTACCAGATAATAGGCTTAAATTTAATATATATCGCGTCCCCATCAAACCGAATATAACAATCCGCTTTGAAACCATAATTTTAATATTTAAATACATGTCGTTTTCACTTTTCTTTACATTAGACCACGTGCAGAATGAGCTTCTATTTTTGGGCACGTGCAAAGTGAGTTTTTATTTTCGTAAAATTTCGAAATTTTTGAAAATTTTATTTTTTTTTTAAATTTTTTAAAAAATTTTTTACTTCAGAAAAAGCATTTTATGCCCATAAACCAAATATGGCAACTTTTTTAAAGTTTGCGTTTTATTTTAAAATAGAATTTTTCAAAATTTTGAAAATTTTACGAAAATAAAAACACTTTGCACGTGCCCTTAGTAAAACTTTAAAAATTTTGTTTTTTACAAACTTTTTTTTTCAATATTTCAGAAAGAGCATTTTATGCATGTAGACTTAATTTGATTTATAAAATTTTTGCGTTTTATTACAAAATAAAATTTTTCAAAATTATATCACGTAAATAAAAACTCACTTTGCGCACTTCTTTTAAATAAACATCACAATGTCTCTTGATTTAGCATGTTTTTTTTATATAGGAGCTCCAATTGAGCAACGCGAAAAAACTAATATCTCGGAAAAGAGAAAGAATTTATGCTGGTTCAAATTATGTTTATGAATGGATTTATCGATAAATTCACACAGTTTAAAAGTGCTAATTCTCCCAAATATTTCTTGCGGTTTGCATATTTATAAATTTATATCATAGTATAAAATAGCTGTTTAAAATTTTATAAATAATATGTAATACAAATTGACAAAATTAGTAAAAATGAATTAAAAATAAAAAACAATAAACAATAAACGTTTATCAAAATTCCTTAAAAATCAAAAATAAATTAATAAAGTAGCTTGAGTAGCTATATAACACTGGATAACATTTGGACTATCTTAAGCATCATTTATGGCTAATATCGTCAGTAGTTAAAGTTTTGGTGCTAATTACGAATATGAAATCAGAATTTTGGCCAAAACCTCAGATTTTTAGTACGGTGTCAAATTTAAGATTTTTCTATTTTTAAGCTTTTCGGGCTTCTTGGGTAGTAATAAAAATTAAAAAATATTTTTAAATTAGGGAAACAGTCGTCTTAAATGTAAAAAATGTCGTATAATAATAAATTTTTTTTTATTTTCTTATTTTTATAAAAGTAGTAATTTTCGTCATAAAATCTGTTTTTTGATTCTATATAACTTGAAAGTAAATTAGGGGCGACCTGGGCCAATTCATCTGCGGGGCAGAATAAAAAATTCATTTTTCTCTCTTATATTTAAATAAACTTTAGATATGATTAAGATCTTTAAGCAGACCAAATATTTTAATCCTTTTTTGTACGGGTATCTATTTTAAAAAACTTATTAGTGATATTGTATGCAGTGTATTCGTTTTATTTTTTATAAAAAAAGGTTATATGTAATATTATTATACACAATTTTCAAAAACTAAATATTTTAATCCTTATGTTATATTTCAATAATTAATATTTTAAATTTTATTCAGCTCAGTTTTTATGTGGGATAAATAATTATAAACATTACCCACCAAGCAAGTGTTATATAAATGCAAACTTAAAAGAAAAAATAGAAGCTTGATGACTCATTATTTTAGGAAGCATTTTTAGCACATAAAAAGAATCATAATCTTCATACATTATAGCTAGCCATCTTTAAAGACGTTCTTATTATTTTAAAGAAAAAACGTTGTGTTTGGATGAAAAGCAAGTTTTTGTTAATCATGATGTTTTATATGTTGCTTACTTAATTTGGCCTATTACCTAAATAGTTGTTATAAAATGAGTTTTATGAAAAGGCAACAAACATTTTCAGAAGTCCATAAAAATTGGCTAAAATTTCAATAAATAAGCTGTATGGATTGTTTAAAATATACTTGATTTGCCGAAAAAGTAATAATCAAGTCCATATGATTTTCAATTTAGATAAGACAGGTTTAGTTTGCATTTATATAACACTTGCTTGGTGGGTAATGAATAATTTCACAAAATGAGCTCATTAAAATTTAAAATATTAATTATCGAAATATAACATAAGGATAAAAATTTATTTAGTTTTTGAAAATTGTGTATAATAATATTACATATAACTTTTTTTTTATAAAAAATAAAACGGAATATTCAGGCCTAACAACAAAAGTATTAATGAAGTACACATGATTTTCAATTTGGATGAGACAGGTTTTTTAGTGCTTTAAGTTACTTTAAAATATGTAACAAATTAAATTCCTTTGAGCCCGCGTGTTAATAATGACACTTTTGGTATTAGGCTTAAAGATTAACCCTAAAAAAGGTTCCAGAAATAGAATCGCCTATATGAATTAAGGTTTTTGTCATAACCTCAGGGTTATTTTTATTAAAAACACCCCAAAGGTTATATTGCGGTCCATATTTATGCATCCAATCCCATCCAAGGATATTTTGATCTCAGATATCCATATTCGGTCTAATTTATTATTAGTATTATTACTGTATCTAACTTCGACAAATTCCTTAAATGGTAATAAAGTTCCATCGAACTGATTTGCTAGCAAATTACCTATTTTAACATTTTTATGTTTCCAAAGTTTAGTAAAATTTGATCTACTAATTATAGTAATTTCAGCGCCAGTATCGAATAAGAATTCGGTATTCTTTTTGTCTACAGAACTCTTGGACAATTGTCCGGTTCAATTATTGCCGTATTTAATTTAATATTTCTGCGGACTTGATCACTCGAATCATGATTGAATATTCATTTGTTAATAGTTTTTTTTAATTTTCTTATATATATATGTCAGCGTCCAAACGCAATATTCCGCCGGCGGAATATTGTCTGGACTTGACCTCAGCGTCCAAAGCTTATATTCCGCCGGCGGAATATAAATTGGCGTATAGTCAACGACCAAAACGCATTTTCGCCGGCGGAATATTGTCTGGACTTGAGCTCAACGTCCAAAGCTTATATTCCGCCGGCGGAATATTAATTGGCGTATAGTCAACGTCCAAAACGCATTTTCGCCGGCGAATTATTGTCTGGACTTGAGCTCAACGTCCAAAGCTTATATTCCGCCGGAAATTTTTTGCAAAATTTAAGGGACAAACAGTGAACTTTATTTGATCAATTTTGAAATGTTGATTATTAGACGTTTTTGATTTTTTATGCTTAGAATATGAGAAGTTTAATGAATAGAGTTCATGTTGAATTTAAAATTAGGGTTAAGGGTTAGAATAGTGCTAAAGATTTAAAGATTCGCTGACCGGTGTATTTAGAAGCGCTTTAACTCCACATTTAAAAGCGTTAAGATTTTTTGGATACCCTTAGAAGTGCGCTAATATTATAAAACCCGCGCATTTTTTTTAAGCGAAAGACTCTAAAAAAGCCGAGGTATTTTTGTAATGTACCTGTGACTTATAATGCACCAAGAATAACTCGCAATAAAGATTCAAATCTAAGCAGGTATTTAAAAAACATACTAAGGTGCCTTAAAACGCGTAGGTGATATTGAGAGCATGCAAAAGTCTCCTAAAATAGTGCAAAAAATTTAATTAGGACAGCGCACAGGTGTCGAACTTTTAAGAACACCATGATAAAAAATTTACAACTTTTAAGATCTATATAAGTCATATTTAACCCTTTGTTAATCTTAGGGCATCCCCTGCCTAGCTGGCCCTTAAAAATGTGATAATGGAATTAATGGAAGATTTATAAGTTAAAATCTCCGATTTTAGTCCAGTTAACGAACCGGCTTTAGACCTTCCTTACAATTTTTTTAATTCTGGTCCCATATATATTTCGTGGACCGATTAAAAATTAAAATTTTTAAAAGAATAAAGAAATACGGTTGAATGACTATAGGCTCAATCTAATTTCAAGTTTGGAGTATATCTAATATAAGTATTTTGACAATCTTATTGGATTCCCTGCCAACATTTAAAAAGACTCCCCACATAACTAAAAATCTATAAACTTTTGGTTACCAAAAGCGCACCAATGAAGGCTTAAAAGCATGAATCCTGAATCCAATGGTCCCAATTGTTTTGTAAAGAATTAAGGTATCTTAAACTTGCGCGAAACCTCTAACGTGCAAAATATAAATTTGAAATTTTCAAAAGCGCAACAATTAAATTGACGCTGAGTATTTTTTCAGGCGGGCATTTAGATCGGGCCAAATCTGGCAAAAAGCCAGATCGGCCAAAACCAAAATTTGTTTTTTTCAAGTTTAAGGTCTCCCAATCCAAAATAAGGCCCGAAAATTTTCAAAAAAGTTTTCTTTAAAAAACAGAGTGTAAAAGTTACATTATCGTGTAAAAATATATTTATCGTTTTTAGGCCTTTAATAGTTACAAATAGAGCATACCTAATTTCCATTTTTAAATTTAAGCCCCGCGTTTGGCCCCTTATAAATTTTGACCCGTTGGCCCTTGTTTCCTGGCGGGCCGGGGCCGGACTTTTAGCTCTCGACTTTAATCTCTAATGTGATTGTAGGCAAATCTATTAAGAAAAAAATGAATAGCGAAGTGAAGAGGGCTTTTAAGAGGAGCAGAGTGCTATGATTATTATCGAATTTCTTTATTTAAATTTATACATTTGTGTGGACATTTGACATCCTTTTGAGGGGTAAATAAAATTTTATAAAATGATAAAAGCACATTTTTTGGATTCTAGTAAATTAACCTAGTATCCTCATAAAAACTTCTAAATTAGAGCTGAAAGCCCTGGGTCCAATTTATATATTTTTTTGGGTCAAATAAAGATTAAAACATATTAAAAATAAATAACTATGGTTGGGTGACATTAGGCTCAATGCGATTGATTGAAATATATTGTTAATATTAAATAATGATTTTTAAAATTCTCTTGCCGATAATTGAAAATAAAAAATCTAGATAACCCAAAAACGAATTATTATGGAATTAAGACCGGACGTTATATTCCCGCCCAAACCGTCTTACTTATTATAATTTAGCTGCCCGCCAGTAATCGCATTTTCATTCCCAGCTCGATAAATTTTGAGGCTTCTTTTTGACAATATACCTGAGAAGCCAAAATATGTGCTGTTTAGAAAATTTTGCTTACCCCTTGTGGAAAAATAATGCTTGACGTATAACAGTTATATACCCGAAAATTTAAAAGATTTTTATTATAAGCGGTCAAATTTTCCCTATTTGGGCATGTTAGAAAAGTAATCGGATATTGAGTATTTGTAAGGTTAATATATATGTAATGGCCCGTTAAGCTATTTCAATTTTGTAATGGTAATTAAAACAAATTATTTCAAAAATTAAATGTCCTTTATTTCTCTAATTTCACGAGCAAGTTATAAGGGCGCGTTCAGACTCATTTCATTTTTTGATAAATTTTAAAATTTTTATTTCTTGGCATTTAACGCTTTTTTACAAAAAGTACCAATTTTTGTTATTAGCATTTTTATATTGTTTCTGAAAGAAAAGTTTATAAAATAAAAAAAAATAAAATTTCAAAAAATTCAAAATTTTTTAAAAAAATGAAAGGAGTCTGAATGCGCCCTAATTTAGAAAAAAACGTCAAAAGAAGTAAGTTTTTTTTGACTGACACTCGTTACTTTTCAAATCCAATTAAAAACGCATAAAATAGCCTTGAATTTGAAGTCCCCAATTGGATTCTATAGACTAAGTGGCCCTTAACTGGAAACTTATTTTTTCCGATTTTTTTGCCATTTTTCGGCTATCCTCTTTAATAACATTTTCAATGTTAATACCATATTTTAATGTTAATAATTATTTCTATTTCACATAAATGGGTTGCATAGAGATTTGAGAGATAGGCAAGGAAATCAGTAGGATTTTTGTTAAATATTTTTTTTGGCGGCAACATCTGCTATTGTGTTGAATTATTACCGAGTCTTGGTAGCCTTTACTAATAAAAAAAAGTTTTTATGAGGATACTAAGTTAATTTACTAGACTCGAATAAATGCGCTTTATCATTTTATAAAATTTTATTCAACTAGCCCACTTCACTTCGCGATTTTTTTTCTTAAATGATTTGCTTACAAACATTAGAGATTAAAGTCGAGAACCAAAAGTCCTGCCCCCGGCCCGCCAGGAAACAAGGGCCAGAACGGTTCATTTATAACGGGCCAAACGCACTGGGCTTAATTTTAAAAATAGAAATTACGGGCCGAGATGGGCCGAAGTTTTGAATTTCATTTGCTCTATTTGTAACTATTATCAACAAGAACTAAAAACGATAAATTTATTTTGACAAGATAAAGGATATAACTTTTACTCTTTGTTTTTACTCTATTTTTAAAACAACACTTTTTTAGCTTGTAATTAATAATTTTCGGGCCTTATTTGAATTGGAGCCGGTTTTTTAAAAAACTAATTTTGGTTCTGGCCCATCTGGCTGTTTTGCCAAAATTTGGCCCGATCTAAAATGCGCGCTTTTATAAATATTCAACGTCAATTAAATAACGTTGCGCTTATAAAAATTTTAATGTAATTTATATTTTGCACGTTCGAGGTTTCGCTCAAGTTTAAGATACCTCAATACTTTAAAAAATGATTGGGGCGATCTTAAATTCAGGATTCGTGCTTTTGAGCCTTCATTAATCCCCTTTTAATAAGCAAAAGTTTTTAGTGATGTGGGTACGAGTCTTTTCAAATATTGGCTGGGAATCCAAAAAGATTGTCAAAATATACATATTAGAAACGTTGAACTTGAAATTATATTGAGCCTATAATAGTCCAACCGTATTTCTTTATTCTTTAATTCTTAATCGGTTTACGAAATATATATGGGACCAGTGAAATTAAATTGTAAGGAAGGTCAAAAGCCGGTTCGTTAACTGGACTAAAATCGGAGATTTTAACTTATAAATCTTCCATTAATTCCATTATCACATTTTTAAGGGCCAGCTAGGCAGGGGATGCCCTAAGATCAACAAAGGGTTAAATATGACTTATATAGATCTTAAAAGTTGTAAATTTTTATCATTTTGGTGTTCTTAAAAGTTCGACACCTGTGCGCTGTCCTAATTAAATTTTTTGCACTATTTTAGGAGACTTTTGCATGCTCTCAATAACACCTACGCGTTTTAAGGCACCTTAGTATGTTTTTTAAATACCTGTTTACATTTGAATCTTTATTGCGAGTTAGGATTCTTGGTGCATTTAAAGTCAGTGGCATTACAAAATACCTCGGCTATTTTTAGAGTCCTTCGCTTAAAAACAAAAAAGTTGCGCCGGTTTTACAACATTAGCGCACTTCTAAGGGTATTTAAAAAATCTAAACGCTTTCAAATGTGCAGTTAAATCGCTTCTAAATACACTGGTCCGCGAATCTTTAAATTTTTAGCACTATTCTATTAACCCTAATTTTAAATTCAACATGACCTCTATTCATTAAACTTTTCATATTCTAAGCATATAAAATCAAAAACGTCTAATAATCAACATTTTAAAATGGATCACATAAAGTTCACTGTTTGTCCCTTAAATTTTGCAAAAATATTTCGGCGGAATATAAGCTTTGGACGTTGAGCTCAAGTCCAGACAATATTCCGCCGGCGAAAATGCGTTTTGGACGTTGACTATACGCCAATTTATATTCCGCCGGCGGAATATAAGCTTTGGACGTTGAGCTCAAGTCCAGACAATATTCCGCCGGCGAAAATGCGTTTTGGTCGTTGACTATACGCCAATTTATATTCCGCCGGCGGAATATAAGCTTTGGACGCTGAGGTCAAGTCCAGACAATATTCCGCCGGCGGAATATTGCGTTTGGACGCTGACATATATATTTATCCATTTAAAGAATTTGTCGAAGTTAGATACAGTAATAATACTAATGAAAATTAGACCGAACAGATCAAAATATCCTTGGATGGGATTGGATCCATAAATATGGACCGCAATATAACTTTTAGGGTGTTTTAAATAAAAATAACCGTCAGGTTATGACAGTTTTCACCATATAATTTGCAATGTAAGCAATTTGAACGGCTTTGAATTTCTGAATAACACATCGCGACAAATTTTATTGATATAAGAAGTCCCAGACTGGGTGGGTATTTACGTGTATCATGTGAGAATATAACTGGAAAATATTAAAAAAAAAATTCTAATATTTATATTAAATTGACTTCAATTTTTTGAGTAACACTGATAAAATGTTGTTTGTCGTGTTCTATTTAGGTTGAAATGTTGATGCAAGAATTAAATCAACTAAATTTTCCCATTATTTAAGGCGAAATATAAGTTACGTGTGATTCATTCTTTATATTACTTTTTAATTACAAAGATGGCTATATATTTTTAAAGATATTTAATATTTTGGATGGTCCTCATAATGATCTCACGGTGCCAGGGCTATTTCATTTATGTCTAGCAACAAAAGTTAAGCTTTTTGTTTGAAGGGACGTAATGCCGAAAACGGAAGAAACTAAAAACGGAAAATGTATATAATGTAAGGCCATCATATGGATGTGCTGTAATTTTCATAAACCTGTTTATTTGATATTTGTTGGCCTGTATAAAAAGGAAGAATTTTTAAGTTTATTCATGCCTCAATTCAAATAATTTCGGGTTGATTTAATAAAGCCGAAAAACCTTAAGCATTTTGAATGTTCTTCACTCACTATGGGTATATCGTACAATATATTTTTGATACGAAAAGTCTTTTATGTCAACAGAATTTTAATTTCCGCAAAAAGAAACTTCAAAAAAAAACTCAAAATTTGTTGGGAAACAAATGTACAACATGTCGTATTAATGACATTTTTATTTCGCCTTTGCCGCCTTATGCTGTCAAGCAAGGCAATAGATAAAAAACCCGTAAACTATTTTTTTTGTTTAATGTTATCATTATAATTGTTTAAAATTATTATATCGATCCACGAGAACCCCTGTTTTTCCAAATATACTGCCATATATATACGTTTTTTTGCTAGGAAAAAGCTTTTTGAATTATTTTAAATGTTCACCAGTGCGGGAAGGGTTGTCGGTTGATATATTTTAATGTGCCATAAAACTATGACTAGATAATCCCTTCCGATAATATCTAAAATTGGACACGAACCGAGATTAAAATAAACCAATTAGTATATGGCATAGGCGCTAATCCAGTTCAAAATATCAGGTTTAAAGAAAGTTCTACCAAAACTTTAAAGGTTACAAATTCTATTTAATAACAGTGCGCACTTGACCAAATACACGATCAAATTGTTTTTTGAACATAGGGCAACAAATGGGTTTAAGTTTCCCCCACCTTTCCTCGAGAGGGCGCCATACCGCATAGAACGTTGACTCACACAATAAGATTTTCTCTGGGCTGGCAATCCAGTTTTTTAGGCTCTCATTTTGGGCATCCCGTTAAATACTTATTACCTTAGTAGTCCGATAACAGCTTCAAAGTGGCATGTGTTCTACTTTCTGAAAAAAAGAGCCTCACGGATTCGAACCTCCAAAATTCTGCATGTAAGACAGAAATATCGTTGAGGTATAAGAGCCTATGTGTTTATCGCGTGAAAATATAATTAGCTAGATTGCTATAAGTTGATTTATCATGTTGCTTAAGTTAAGAAAATCTTTTAGAATACATATAAATAGCAATTGCCATAACAACGACATCAGAGGCTAAATCTCTAATTTTTTATATATGGTGTCTCCATAAAAATCCATTAAAAATTTCTTTGATGGGTACCTTCTATTCTACATTTATGTCAAACAAAACCAATACATTTGAAAGCAGATATGTGACAGATACGGAAAGTGACAATTTAGTTATTCTACTATGTTTAAGGGGGTGCCATTAATATTGATTAACAATACACCAAAAAACGCTAGCATTCTACGTCTATTTTTGATTGTGCACATTGGTCTATCTATATTAAAATTTCGGAAAAATAAATCCTGTTTTGTCAAAAAAAAGCAAAATATTAATTTGCGATATTTTTGTGAATGCATAAAATAATGGTTATTTAAGTAATAAATAAGGTTTGTTGGTTACTATTTCAATTACCTTAAATAAAAAATTATGGGGTCGCTAGGGTTATAACGCGGTGTCATACCGAAAAGACAAATAATAATTTAACAACTGTTCAAAATTTGAATATTAGTTGTGAGAATTTGCATTCGAAGCTAATATCACTGGACAACAAAATTTGGACGACCTGAAGCAACATTTATGGCAACTATAATATTTGGTCAAGTTTTTGGCGCTGATAACGAATATGAAATTAAAATTTTAGCCAAGGCCTTAGATTTTTAGTTATTCAGTGTCAAAGTTGAGATTTTTCAATTTTTGGGGTATTTTGGGCTTCTATATCTTAAAACCTAATAGTAGTAACAAAAGTTTAGAAATATATTTAGATAACAAAAACATTCATTATTAACGTAAGGGGTTTAATTTTCTAAATAGTAAAATTAGTGGTTTTTGTCATAAACTCCGTTTTTTGATCCTAAATAACTTAAAAGTAAATTGCTAAAAATTGATGTAATAACCTTTATTAGATATGTTTTTTTATAAGGAATCTGAATATGCCAATAGATTTTTTGCAGAATTCATAGTAAAAGAATTTTTGAAATTTTCTTCAGAACTTTGGACGGGGTTTGAAAAAATAGAGGCCTTAAAAAAAATAAACCCGGGATCGTTATCGCAGGAAAATCTCTACAAAACCCTCAAAAATCGTTTATGTTGTTCTTTTTTGTTGTTTAGTGTATTCCAATAGTTTTTTTGTGGAATGGTTCATTGAGAGAGTTTCCGTCATACGAAATTAAATTATTATTATTTTTATTAACGTCAATGCCTTTATTGGGCAATGGCCTAATATTGAAAAACCTTTTTAACATAACTGATTAACTTTATGGTGGGCGTTGATTACTGGCCACTCTAATATAAAAATTGTTATTTATTGCACAATTATTTTTGCAGTTAACGGCTGCCTCCTTAGTTATCTACCAGTTGGCTTAATTTTCGGCTTCAAGGTATAAAAATTAAAAAGGCCCATATTTATACGAAAGACCTTTTGTATAAACAAGCTTTTTTTTTTTGGGGGGGGGGGGGGGATGAGGGACGAGTAGGGCGTGAAACAACTTTTTTTTAATGTTTAATTGGATTGAATTCTGCAACCTTAAAGGAGCACAATGACACATGATTTACGTTATGAGGAAATTAAATGCTAGGATCCCATCATAAGTTTAGGTGTCCAGCCATTTTTACTATTTGTGAATGTCTTTTTAATATGAGATGTTATACCCTTAAAACTCAATGATAAACATTCTCGACCAATCAAACTCGAGGCTTCAGATATTATTGAAGCTAAAGAATAATGCAGACATTGCAAGCTCCATAAGAAAAATAAAGAACCGTTTGACCTGCTTTCTCAATGGTTACATATTTGACCTCAAAATAATGACAAAAGATATAATATAAATTAAAAAAGTATTATATACACATCTGTTTTTCATACCACTGACTCCTGACCCTCTACAAAAGCCATCTAAATATCCTAAGCCAAAAAAATTAATTTATTGAAAAAAAAGAGCACGGATTTTATAAGAGTATTTCTTGTCACCTAACTCTTTTGATGACTTTTTTGGGGGATTACTAATTTTAATTTATTTTTCCACAGCGCCAAAAATTTTACAAGGGGGCGGAAGCTTTGGTAAAGGGAAGCCAAACCATAAATTAGAAGGTGTGTAAAGAATTGCTTAGGAAACTCTCAAATAATAGTTTAATAGATAAGAAAAATTTGATAAAAATGAAAGAAAGGAATTATTCCCCTACAAAAAAAGGAGCTCTAGAAATGAATAACAGGAAAAGTGAAAGGCAGAGCAGAATAGGACTATCTTAAGTTGGTTGGCAAATGAAAAACCGTTGTTAATTTCATTTGCATATATGATTCTACTGCGTCAGGTTGACCATAAATCTTCTTACATCCATTTTGATAAAAGCTACATAACAAACCATAGTTTTGGGGATACGTATAAAGGAACTTAAAGATGACAAAGTTACACATAATTCTTTTAAAAGACATATTTTTTTGACAAATTATGTTTTTTTTGTCAGTTTTAGAGGGTAAAATGACATTGAAACAAAAAGGTCCCAGCTTTATCGAACGTGAGCACTCCTACAGAGCCCTAAATACAAATTGGGTCATTATACAAAATAGATATGGTTAGATAAATAATGCAATGTAAGGATCCTGACGTGCCTATTATCTCTAGGCTTATTCATTCAATCAGGACAAGTTGATTTAGTTATTTCATGGGTCATTAAGCAGCGTTACATCTGGTTTGTAGTTAGACGGAGGACCGTTAACAAACTCCAAAGCCGTTCAATTTTTTAGAACATGCATAAAAATTTAGGTCCTAGAGGTTTTAAAACTCTGCTAGGCCCGTCGTAGAACTGAAAGAAAATCCCTAACAGGTTAGCCGTCTTCTGGTAATGAAAAAAGTCTGGCAGAAACTCTGAAGAACGGCTTTATTTTGCTTTTTATAGCGTAACCTGATTAGTAGGCATCGACATATTTTACCTTTAAAGGTGTAAACTAATTTAATTTAGTTGCTTGGACGCAATCACTTTACAAAATCCAAATTCAGATGAGTTAATCGGACGCGGCAATATTGCAATTGATTGACCTGCCACTGGTGATTTAAATTCACTAATAGCACTTATTAAAGCGCGTGCATAGATCAATTATTTATTTTAAAAATGTTAAAAAATTAGAAAAATAAAATTTCACTATTTTTAGATAACATTTATTTCAAAGTAGTATTTTTAATGCTAATTTTTCAGATGGAAGACAGTTTTTGTTATGTGTTTTATGTTAAAAGAACAAATTCTTAAAAATTCTAAATTTTTTTATTTTTTTTTTTAATCTATAATAACTTTAAACGCGCCCTTATATGTGATTTGTTAATAAAAAGAGATTCAAGGTCAAAAATATCCTAAATTTGTCTGCCATATAATCTCGTGTTTAAACGTTGCCGGGCTGTTAATATAAATATCACATGAATATGTATGTAATGGGAGTAGGTAGGTATACTATGTAATAACGGGGCTTTACAAATTACAAGACTCTTTAATTTAAGCAACATTAAAGGGCCCTTGGTTTGAGCCGTGCCTTTAACATGTAAATTAAGGGGAAGCGGTCAGATTATTTTTAGACACCTTTAAGAATAATTAAGATTCAGGAATTTGGAGGCAATGTGCCATTGTGGTATGAAAATTCAGAACAATGTTAAAGATATTTGCATCAAATGAAAGTTATTTAAAACGAAACTCTCAAAGATTGGCAGAAATAAGCTGTTCAAATTACATCCTGTCGGTGTCAAATCGTAAATAGTTCGTTAAGGTTTTTTTATGTTTTAGAAAGCTTTAGGTGCGTTATCATACTATTGGGTGTCCCCATTTTAATGTGGATGAAAGGAGTTTAGTTATTGTAAAGAAAAAAATTGGATCAAATGGATTATTAACCCGAATTAGCAGGTATGAGGGGCAGGGGGGGGGGGACACCGGTCCGAGCACATTTTGATTTTTATATAGCTTCAGAGATGTACAATATTAGTTTAATGGCTTTTTCATGACTTTATAGTAAAATTAATTTGAAAATATACAATTAAAGACAAAAGATCGGATATAGATGAGCAATTTTTGTTGATATTAAAACCCATTACACCCAATGTAAAATCAATTTTTAAAAATAACAACAACCTTAGTTTATAAGTGTTTTTTACAAGGCATTAAAGATCAAAGACGGGACCCGAAAACACCCCAAATCTGGTGCCGGTCCGCTTAAAGAGCCGGGCGGATCAAGCCATGCTTTTATATTTTATTTTTCCTTAACATTTTTGAGGGTGTATAGGAGCTATAAATAATTTAAATTAATAAAATATATTTTTTTTTAATTTTTTTTCTTAGATTTAATAACAACTCCTATTATATTGATACATAATAGCTTTTCAACTCATTCTAATCACTTTGTATAAAAACTAACTATAGTGTTAGGGTTACAATTTTCTTACCCAACAGCTTCGGGCAAAATATTATAAAAATATAAAGTAATGAACAGTGCTTCTCACATAAAATGTATATTAAAATCAATGTCAAACTCTTAAAACATCTACCATTTATATTGAAACAAATATCAATTTGGGTGCAGAGTTTAAGCTGAAGATACTGACACGATGATTAGCTACAACCAGGGCTGGGGAAAAAACTAAATGGACTTTTTTTGACAATTTGAGTTTTTTTTCCAAATGCCAAACTCGTGGACATGGCAAAGGAAAAGCCCCTTTTCTTGCTTAAAGAAAAAGGGCATGTTTAAAAAAAGCCCCTTTTCTTTCAATAAAATTCCTAGGAGCTTTAAAAAAAAATAATACATCATTATTATAAAGAAAAAATCAATATTTTTCGAAATTATTATAAACATAAAATGGGGTTTTTGGGGCTTTTTTTAAGAGCCACTTTTTGTGGGTTTTTTTGCCCCTTTTCTTAGTAAAAGCTTTTTTTGAATTCTTATTTTGGCCCTTTATTTGTAGCCCCCTTTCTTTTTTTATGTTTTAGGGGAAGAAATGAGCCCAAATTTTTTGGCTCATTGTTTTCCCAGCCCTGGCTACAACTAGATGTTTGTACATGTTGATATTACATTAAATTTCAATTATCTTGTGTTGTCGCATATGGTAATCTAAAGCTTACCCATACAACTTAATAAGTGTATAAGAAGAGCCTAGCAAGACTCGATTACCAAAAGAATTTAGCGTGATTTATACCAAATTGAACACCTTTATCCAGATTGGCTTACTTAGACATTATAATCATGGTAAATAGGATTTAATCAAACAACTTTTACATCTGAGTTTGGCCAGTCCATTGATGGGAGAAGCAGAATGAAAAAATGCCCAGGACTAAGATAAAAATCTTAACAGGGGTTGACATAGGTAAGTTCGGATTGAAACAATGGTTCGTAATTTCGAAATTGTATTCATTTAGTAACAACTCCCGACGCCCTTCTGAAAGCCTAGACCTGAAGTTGTCATCGGCGCGCCTTAAATCTTATAGTCTTCAGCAGGGCTTTAATATGCGAGCCTTCCTTGCAACTAAACTATGCAGACAAGTTTAGGAATATTTCACTCACGTCATTTAAATCAGCAAACATACATCGGCCTGGTTCGGGCCGATTATTGAGTTTCGATCTAACTTAAAGAACTTTCAAAAATTAAAGGGTTCGTCAGAGACCTAGGGTTTATATGATAAACTTGAATCTGATTATTAATAATTCTGCAAATGTCGGCTAATAATAAAGTGGCATCTAATAATAACTGTACTTAATAGTTTCCTATAATCCCCCGACAAAAATGTCAAGTTAGCGGAATTACTTTTGATTACGGCGTCCTCCGTTATAATTCATTTGCTAATTCTTCAATTTTATCTGTATGGTCAATTCCACCTCAAATCGACAAACTTTTTCCCTTGAAGTCTAAGTTATGGCTGAAAATTGGTACATTGGTAGGGTCCTTGGGTGCTGATAAAAACCTAAATTTTTTTTGACCGGAAGTGATTTTTGACCGAGATATGAGCAAAAATATTTTTCATTTTTTTGCAAAAAAAAATTTGAGGCAACTTTGCGCGCATGTATCATCAAAAGTATTGTAGCTAAAGTCATAATTTTTTTTTGAAGATCGTAATAAGGGCTACCTTAGACGCAAAAAATATTAAAAAAAATTTTTTTTGAGTTACCAAAAAATTAAAGTCAAGTTTAGACACAAATATCTCAAAAAACGTATCTTTGAATTTTCTGAAAAATTTACATAATATGGTCCTTAATCATGTTAATAAATATACGATATAAAAAGTTTGGGACCGGCATAATTTTTACAAAATTTTAAAGCCTCTAATGTTGCCGCGTATTCGTTCGTGGAGGTATTATCACCATATTGGTGATACAAATGGCAACACTACTTATTCCCCTTGTTTGGACTTACACTTACAAAATTTTAAAAGTTGAATTTTTTGCCCTAATTTTGGGACTTATATATGCCCTTTGCACTATATTAGAATATGCCAATGTGCCAAATTTGAATGTATTCAAAAAGCAGGACATATGGGCAATTATGTGAGGCCATAATAGTTTGATTTAGTTGATTACTACAATTTTTAAATTTACAATGAAAAAGTGAACCTTAAAACCGAAAAAAGTGAAATTTTGCCTGTTTTTAAAATCGACTTTCTGGTTAACCAGCCAACCTTTTTTTAATATTTAACATTCATAGATAAAATATCGCTTAAAGCCCCAGCTTTTTCCATTCGTACGCTTCTACAATAAAAATACCTAAATTTGCCAAAACAGCAAATTTTTAGGTGTCAAAAAACTAACGCAGATTGTACTCGTCTGTGCAAGCTTATTTTTTTATTATTTTTGCATAATTAACTAATAATATTTAGAACCTATATAATCAGTCATAATTTGCCTGTTTAAGTGTTAAATAAATAGTATATATCTTTTGTATAGTAAATCTTATAAGAACGAGATAGGTAAATTACAAAAAAAGGAGATTATGTAATCATTCCATTATTTTAATTAAATTTGTAATTTGTTATATTTATTAAAACATTTTCTTGTGTTAAAATTCGTTAGGAACGCATCTAGATATAAAAAACTTTAGGTCAATGCCCAAATCCATATGCCCATAGAATCAAGTAGCATTAATATTTCCTCTTTCTTTAATAGGTCTAGTGCGTCTATATTATAAAACTAAAATGTAATTTGAACTAAAATTGTTGGTTTTTAAACTTTATTAAGGTCAGTTAGATATATATGGTATGCCTTGCTCTAAATAGCCTTTCAAAAACATATTTGGCATTTGTAAAAATTAGCAAAAAAGACTGAATGTCTATATTTTATTTATATTAAATTGGGTCTAATATTTAGTCTTAAAATTCATCATTGAAGCTAATTCTGCCCGTTATAATCATTTGAGGTTGTTTAACCCTAAAATTGACTTCTTTTGTGTAATTATAATATCAAAAAACCATATCAATATGTTTCATAAAATAATTGACTTATTACGTTCATTTTAAGTTTGTTGATAATCATAAAATAAGAAAATCTGTTGAATCATAATATTCTAAATAGGCCAAATATATTCTATTTTACTTATTTTTGTCAGATTTAACGTTGTTGAGGCTGTTTTATTAAAAAACTATTAAATAAAAGAAAAAAATAAATTTTTACAAATTTTTTAACCTTATTATTTTTACTAAAATCCTCTCAAATTTTTTTTATACAATTAATTTAACAAATTTTTTGAATTTTGTCGAGGATAAATATTGAGAATTATGTACATATTCTAATATTGTTCATCAAACTAAAAAGGACTAGTAAAAGTTAACATATATAAGCATAAAAATTTTAAGTTTTTATTTTTTACACCTTAAAATTTCAAAAAACCTGGCAAACTTTGGTTTTTATTTCATAAAAAGTTATGGGTACGTTAAAAAATGTTGGGGGAAATTTATGTTATATAGTGATGTTTTATGTGTAAAATGCAATTTTATTTTCAAATTGGTTTGGTAGTGACTCAGAAAGTCGGCTCTGAAGATAGGAGTAAAAAACTGAAAATTACCAATTTTTTTGATCTGAAGTTCCCTTTTTCTTTCCAAAATTGACAATAGTAAGATCAAATAAATAAACTGTTCAGGCACGATTCTAGACCCCTTTTGGGGGAAGGCAGTGCCCCCCCCCCCAAAGTTTTTGATTGCCCCCCCCCCCCCCAAAATAATTTAATTTGCCCCCCCCCCCCCCCAAAAAAATACATAGTAATTTTATGTTTGCCCCCCCCCCCCCCAAAAAATTGAATTTGCCCCCCCCCCCCCCCAAAAAACATAGTAATTTTATTTCTTCCACATGATATAATTAAATTTGCCCGTCAAAAATATTTAAAAAAAAATATCCTAAAAATATTTACTTTTTTTAAAAGTGTTTTTATTCATTAATACTTCTCATCCGCAAGAGAGATCAAACTAACAGAAATATATAGAAAAATTTGATTTTACAGAAAGCTTTATATTTGTGAAACAAATTCATAAATCTGATGCCTAAGAAATTTTCTCAACAACAATCTTTTGTTAGAATATAATCTAGAACCAAAGAACCTGATCTCACATTGCTACGATGGGGCGAACGTAATACCCGGAAAAAAAATGGTCTAAGCAAAATAGCTGGACACCATGTCACGTATATTCACTGCTTTAACCACCGATTGCATCTTGTTGTAAAAGATTGTCCTATTTTAAGTGAAGGGAAAGATTTTTTTGATAATTTTTCTTCCCTTCATAAATTTTTTCAACATGATGCAATCAAGGTAGTTAGTGAATGCGGGACCATACCCCGGCTATTGCCCCATTGGTGGTGTGGTCACTACCTGCCCATTGTTTTTTTTTAAATTACACAGAAATATTGAATACTCTTTTAAAAATTAAAAATAAAAAAACTTTTATCTCTTCAGGTCACTGGGCCGAATCGGGGTTTTTTGACCATATTTATAATCATTTATTTATTTTTTTGTATTTAATTGAAAAATTATTTTATTTATTAAAAATAATTATAGATCAATTTCAATGCAGAACGATTGATATTTCTAAAACTTCTGATTTAATACACCATTGTTTGTTAGAAATTAAACAATTAAGAAATAAAAATACATTTGAAGATTTATTCAAAAATTGTTTTGATAATAATATTTTTTTACGTGACAATAATTTATCTATGGATAAAAGAAAAACTAAACCTAAAGATTTTTCTGATTTTTATTTATTTTCTACTCATAAGTTTGAAAATATTTTAAATATTAATAAAAAAGTATTTATTTTAATATTATTGATTTATTTATATTTAGATAATAGATTTTTTACCGATAAAAGTTGTTTAAAATCTTTCCTTTATAAATTTGATTAACCTTTATTTTAGATATAAATAAATTAGAGCCTCTTTTAAAAATAAGTAATATTGATAAAAATTTATTATCTAAAGAAATTGACGTAGCCAAAAAAATTTTAATAAGAAACTTAATAATTACAAAGAATGTGTTACTATTGATTTTGTTAAATTTTTATATGATTACAATGATGCGTTTTCTAATCTATTTAACATTTTTCCTATAAGTTTGTTAATTGGCTCTTCAACGTCGAGTTGTGAGGCCACATTTTCTTTTTTAAAAAGGATAATAACGGCTGACATTTAGTGACCTGCTTAAAGGTCGTTTGGTTCTTTTAGAACATGAAAAATCATTAACTAGGGGCGTTGAATTTTGATGAATATTGTAATTTAATTAAAATCCCTTAAGATAAAATAGTTTGATCAATACAATACACTGCTCATAATCAGCTAATTATTGCTTACTATTTTAACATGGTTGCAAACTCTTTTTATGCGCATTTAACGTTTATGTTCATGTTTTATTTAATTTTTTACCCTAATATTAATAACTAGTTATATATAACCAGTGTTTCATATATATTCTTCCAAATTAGCATACTTATACATTTTGTTTTCATGATAATCAATCTTATTTTACTTTTCATTTTTTAAAATCCATTTTTATATAATTCATTTTTATCATTCATATATATCATATTTTTAATTTTCATGCGCAATGATACCAAATGATAAAATTATACTTACAATTAATTTCCAAATCTCATATCTTTTTAAGCAATTGATTTTAGTTAAAACAATTAATTTTAATTCACATATTCCATTTATAAACTCATTTATTTTTATTTAAGAATATAATAAATTACTATTAATTTGTTAAAAAATTTTGAACATGGATTCTATTGTTGTACATGTATATTTTTTGCCGTGACCGAAGGTCACGGTCAATTTTGCCGCCGAAGGCGGCAAAAAAATTTTTTCTGCCCCCCCACGAGTTTTTTTTGCCCCCCTAAAATGGAAAAGCTAGAATCGGGCTTGAAACTGTTATAGCCTAACATAAGTGCCCCTATGTCTAACTTCTTATATATAATTAAATTTGACACTTTAAATATTTTAATATAGTGCAAGGATCATATTTTTGTCTAAAAATCAAAAAAAAATTATTTTTTTTAATTTTTTAAAAAAATATCGGTCCCAGACTTTTGAGTTCAAATATTTATAAAGAATAATATTAAGGAGTATATTTTAGCAATTTTTCAAGAAATTTTAAAAAATGCTTTTTTAGTTATTTTAAACTGAATACTCTTCATAAAATTTCAAAATTTTTTTATTAAAATGATAAACACAGGCAAGATAGCCCTTGTTGTCCTCTTCAAAATAAAAAAAAAATTAGGTCTCTATAATACTTTCTGACTTACAACCTCCCAAAGTTGCTTCTAATGTGAAAATTCACCTTGCAAATTTTTTTTCTTTTGCCCCTATCTCCGTCAAAAATCACTTCCGGTCAAAAAAAATTTCCAGATTATGAGATAATCTTAGATACTACCTTCATGCAAAATTCAGTCAAATCAAAAGGGGTACCCCCGGACTTGTTGGATTGAGGTGGAATTAACCATATACATATATCCTT
>CM060245.1:2093833-2188495 GCA_030555515.1 Acutogordius australiensis
TCCATATCTATCGATATAATTAAAATGTATTTAGGGTTGGTCTGCTAAAAGAAAGTATGTAATTTTCAAATCAAAGATTTTTTGTATTTACAGGTTTGTTCATATGATTTGCCTGTTTATATAACTCAGTTAATGTAACATCCGACCATTGCTTTATTCGATAAAAATAAATGTAATTTTACAAAATATGCCAATGTCAAAATCTTTGGTCAGAACATAAAAATTGCTATATAAGACATAGATAAGCACTAAACAAATCACGATATAATTGAATTGTTTTAAAGCTTTAGTTATAGTCCAATAACAAGTTAAAATTGGACGACCTCGCTTGATATTTGTTTTAAAACCAAGTTATCGAGTAATAGCTCAGTGTCAAACTTTTTTGTCTTACGAGCAAAAGGTTGGATGTTTAAATCCGAGCATAGGCGTCATTTTTTTGGTGGGAAGAAGGACACATGATGTGCAACCGCTTTAAAGCTTCTGAGTGGCCTACAAAAGCACTTAACCTTACACGATGTGCCTAAAGTAAAAGCCTAATCTAAAAACTAGTAGCCGGCGTGCGAGCATATCGTAGCGAGTTAAAGCCCTAAACAGGGATAACGAGAATTTTTGTGGAAAAAGGTATGGGGAAACCCTCAAACTTAACTGTTTTTAATTAATCAAGTTCAGCCGAGTTTTTGGAAATTTGCATTACAAATGATTGTTAAAGTCTGAATGTGCTTTGAGTTTTGCAAATCATAACATGCCTTGCCTTATTTAAAATATAAAAACCTAAGCATGACATATACATTAATATTGTTCCCAATGTCAAATAGTTATAAATAGAGATGGCTCGACGACAAACCACGCGTAGAAAGGGTCATCCTCTTAAAATAAATTTTTGCAACATGTTTGAAAGTTTAAATTTGATAAGAAATAAGTATGGGGAAAGATTTGATGTAAGAAAAAAAAACTATTTTATTAAAAAAATGATGCTTTTAAGAATTTTCGGTGTTTTTGTATTCATTGGAATCCTATTATCTCTAGCTTCTGGAGCACACTTCCTTGCCCGTATGCCAATATAAATTTATTTTATGCCATGGGCAGGCCGTCGACTGAAAATATCTGTATTTAGGCATATCCTTAAACGAAAGTAATTTAAGTATTTAATATATTTTCTGGGTGGAAATTTTTTTGCAAAAAAAAAATTTTGAATTTAAAGCAACAGCTTTTCATGTCGACTTTTAGCAATATTTTTTTAATAGAGGTACGGTCCAGAGCTTTTGTTTTATCTTTTAAAATATAAAAAAAATGAGTTTCTTCTTTAAAAAAACACATTTTTAAAACGCCAAATTTATTATGCAAGAAAATATGTTTTCTGATATTTTAATTTATATTAAAAAACTTAATTTTTAAAAATCTGGAGTTTTTTGAAAAGTGCCCTAATATGTTGATTTACACAAAAACTTTGGGTTGCTTTAACACCGACATTAATGAGGAATGTAAGTAAATTTTGAAGAACTAATCGTGAGCCTTATCCTATATAAATGTTACATTTTTCAAAGTTTCTTTTGCCGTTTTCAGGTTTCGACTTTAATCTCTATTTCCATTCACTATTTAGGGTTTTTCATGTTTTTCAAAATTTTTAATCAATAACGCAATGTATTGTTTTACATTTACTCGAAAGAGTTTATAATTTTTGATATAGGAGCTCCAGTTCGTCGTGGAGGAATAACTAATTTTCCAAAAAACAAAAGGAAAAGGTATCATTGGTTCAAATGAAATAGTCTAGTTTGACTTATCGTTGTTTTAAAATTGGCCAGCATGACATAATTATTTGCTTTTACGATATGTCTATTAATAAATATCATATGATTAATTAGTTACATTATAGGCCGACAAAATGTAGAAATTAATTGCTCCTAAAACATAAGTGATCGCTAATTTAAACCCTTTTAAGTCAGAATTTTTGAATTTTTGATATGCTTAATGTACTTTTGAGAAAAGAATCAAAAAAATCATTTTTAATAATTTATTAACCAGGCCTGGGAAATAAAAATGAGCCAAGCTTTAAAAGTAACTCATTTATTCTTTAGTAAAAGGGCTATAATTAAAGGGCTTTTTGTTCTTTTTAATAGTAGTAAGGAATCCCATTTTAACTAAAAAAAAACATAAAGAGAGCTTTTAAATTCGCATACATTCATATTTGACTAGCCACTTAATAACCAAAGAAGAAATATGAACAAAAATCCATAATTTAAAGGGGAAACCTCGTACGTCTGGCGCAACAAAAACTTAATTTGGGGAGGGATGAAAAACCCAGCATTGGCGCACCGTAAGGGTGGGGGGGGGGGGGGGGTGGCTTAGTCGGTTTGCATCCCCCCCCACCCCATCTAGTTTGCATCCCCCCCTCCCACCCCCCTTATCCTTTTCAAAAACCCTTGGTCTTACCTCTGCCCATACCTTCGCCCTTGTATTTGGGCTGGCCCATCCCAAAAAAGGCATTATTAATTTTATTGGCACGATGGAATCATCATCATTTGTTAATCATTCTTCATTAAATAATGTTCAATTAGTAAAAATTTTATATGTTAAAAATACCTAAGCGAAGAAATTTATTTTGAACAGAATTTCACTCAAACGATCAAAAATTTGTCACATAAAGTAAAAAAAAATTAGATAAATATCATATTGTCGTGGAAACATTATGAGCAAATATTTAGCTGTTTTATATATAAAAACAAATAAAATCATTTGAGTTTAAAATCATTTATATTAAAGGTCAGTTTTATTAGCGTTGAATCAGGAAAAGTAAAACATCCTTTGGGAAAATCAGAAGTTTTTATCCTTTTTTTTTGAAAAAATATCCACTGTTTTTGAAGGGCGCGTTCAGATTACAAATTTTTTTAAAAAAAAATCAAAATTTTGTCATATTCTAAATTCAATTTTTTTTTTGTTTTTACAAAATTTTTTATAACTTAAATTTCAAAAAAAAAGGATGTAAAAATGAGTTTAACAAAAAGAGAAATATTTTTAATATTATTTAAATAAAAAATTTTTAATTCAAATTTTATAAGCGCTATAAAGCAGCCATCCTATACAATTTGGCCACCTAGAAACGCGTTTGGAGTTATTTCTTAAAAATAAAATATATTTTAGGAGTACATAAATTAAATTGTTTAACTATTTTCAAAATTTTTATAAAAATTACAAAAAAAAGTTCAATTTTAATATGCGCCCTCAAATGGCAAATGAGTTTAAGTTGCCCTTAGCTGAATCAATCGTTTTGATATGCATTTATCACCGGTGTAGCTTTTACTACCACCATTATTGCGACTATGAAAATTATTGGACCCCAACTTCCGCGTGGAATTAAACGTAGATGATGTATTGAAATGACGATTTGATTGGTTGAAATTTAGTCGATTATGGCCGTGGTGGAAGCTGCTGTTCGGGCCAAACTTGTCCTTTTGGCAACTGGCACATAGGAAGGAAGTGAAAGCTTTTCTAAATTTCTTAGAAAGGAGATTGTATAAGATAGGGTTGACCGTCGAATTGGCATAATACAAACACCCTAATGCAGTTTGAATAAAAAAATTAAATTAACTAAATAGAGTTTTGTGAAATAATGAAAATGCGTTACTGATAAATTTTTCCTTGTTTTTTTAATATCTCTTATTCATTAAAAATTTTTTATTACAAATAAAGTCTGTACAAAAATTCATATTAGGGCACGAAATTGAGTTTTTATTTTTGTAAAATTTTCAAAAATTCTGAAAATTTTGAAAATTTATTTTTTTTTCAAAATTTTTTTTTTAAATTTTTTATTTTAGAAAAAGCATTTTATGTGCATACATCAAATTTGGATACTTTTTAAAAATTTGCGTTTTATTACAAAATATTCAAAATTTTGAATATTTCACGAAAATAAAAACTCACTTTGCACGTGCCCTCACAAAAATAATTTTTTTTTAATTATAAAAATCAAAAAAAAATACACAACACTAAACGCGCCTATGTTATAAGGAAGATTGGCAAAATTTTGCTTATGCCATAAAATTTATTTTTATTAATTCATTCCGGGAATGCTAATATATGGTTTTGACGGTAATAAAATAAATGTGAAAATTATTTTAATGATTATTTTGGTATAGAATACGTTACCAGCTAGCATTATCGAATTTTATGGCCGTTCAAGTCAAATTTTTGTTATCTTTATACGTATATTATATTTTTCATATATGCAAAATTAAAGCAATTCTTTATCTAACAGGGAAAAGATCATATAAAAAGTATCCTCCTTTGCAAAACTAAATATTAAATGCTGATAAACGAATAACCAAAAAAATTTTTTTTTTAATTTTTATTTAAAAATTGAAAATTTTTTTTAAGCCGGACCGCAACCTATAATGAATTACGTGAAAAGGATGTATGCACCAGAAAAAAAAAGAGGATTAAAATGTTAATTTGGATAATGTTCGAGTTAATGGGCTTTTAGCGGCATATACGTCCTTTAAGTAATAGCTGTATTGTTTTGTGAGTTTGGCGGCAAGTTTTTGTGTTTTTTAGATGCAACTTTAAAATTTTTCGCATGCCATTATTGTTAAATTCATTGCTAGAATTGAATTAATATTTTGCATTTATCCGGTAAAACTAGTCACACTTATTTAAATTGAAAGAAAATACCGTATACTTGGACAGTGAAACAAAAAAACCACCTACGCAATATATGATAATGTTGCTAAATTAAATTTATTAAAGTTTATTGATAAAAGTAACCAGTGAAAAAGAAAACTTATAAACCTATTAAAATATCATCCAAAAATATGGAAATTATTATTTTGACAAATCTTTCGACGAAGATTATATTACTTTGTTTTAACAACCCTTAAAGACAAATTTAAAATTATATGCTAACCATATCGACGGTTTATAAAATTGAGCGAATATTGAACAAGAAAATTAGTTTTAATATTAATAAAAATTATTTGGACGCTTGCCAGGTGCATTCAGCTTATTTTCAATACAATAATATCAAATTTAAATTTTAAAGTTTGAACGGGGTTTTCTTTTATAAGCCATATTGTTTTTAAGATTTGCATCAGAGTCCAGTTGTTTTTGATCGGATAAAAATTTAATCCAACTAAATTCCAATAAAACAAAGCGAATACATTACAATATGACTTAGAAAGTCAAACGTATATAATTTTTTCATATAAAATTAAATATTAATAGTCTTTAATTTACAAAAAAAATAACTAAGAAAAGTTTTAATGCTATTAAAGTTAACTATTTTTAAAAATGCTTGCCGAACGTTTAAATATTCCAAAAAAAATGAATGAACTCTCAACGCGCCTTAATTAAGAAAAAAATTTAACTAAGAGATTCTACAGTTAATAATAAAAATTTGTTTGGTACGCTGCCCTATACTGTATTTTTACTTAAAATTGGAAAGCCCCTTTTTTAAAAAATGGGGCGTTAAAAAACCCACCCTATTATTGAATAAAAAAAAAATTTACGAATTTTTTGAAATTTGAAAGTAATTTTCAAAAAAATGGGCAAAGGGCAACTTATTGGGGCTTTTTTTCCCCTCTTCTTAGTAAGGACTTTTTAACTGCTAATAACAAAATTGGCGACTTTTTGTGAAAAAGCATTT
The DNA here is from genome assembly GCA_030555515.1 of Acutogordius australiensis. Lineage (NCBI taxonomy): Eukaryota > Metazoa > Nematomorpha > Gordioida > Gordea > Gordiidae > Acutogordius > Acutogordius australiensis. The sequence continues at coordinate 2,099,469 of CM060245.1, forward strand.
AATGAAAAAAGGTAAAAATTTTGTAATTTCTAAAAATTTTAAAATTATTTGAAAAAATGAAATGAGTTTGAACGAGCCCTTAAACACGCAAAAATTGATGAGTAATAATAATTAAACTCAAAATAAATACCTATCATACAAATTCCCTATCCAAAGTTTCTTCCGACTTCGTCTACTTTTTTGGGAAAGTATAAAAATTTCATATTTGGCCAATATTTTGCGATAGAACTTAATATAAAAAAACCAAAAAAAATTTAAAAAGGACGCCTTCAACTTTCATCCATTTTTTGTTATTGCTCATTTTAAAAAATTATATGAACTTTAAATTTTTTTCATTTCTCAAAATATGTCTAGAAAAAACAATTTTAACTATTAATAAATTTTTGTTAAAGTGCTGTTAATGTCAAAAAGTGATTTAAATTTTAAAAATTTTTGGAAAACGAATGAAGTCTGAACACGCGATATAAAAAATTATATTGTATTTTCATCTCATAGATAAATAAATTTTTGATCTTTTTGTATTAGTAATACATGACATCCTAGCCTTAATACGACAAGATATATTATCGGGTTTAATAATAATTTAATTAGAAATGTAAATTTATCAGTTTAATTGCTTGTGGGCAAATTCAAACTACTTTCATTTTTTTCTAATATTCTAAATACCTTTTGACACTAAACGCATTTTAACAAGTCGCCAATTTTTTGAAATTGTCAAGAAGTATCTAGGATTGAGAAAAAATTTTTTTTTAAAAAATCAAATTTTTTAAAAAATAAAATGAGTCTAAAATTGCCTTTACATATATAAAAAAAATTACTTTTCTTTTTTTAATTAATTTTTTTACAATTATTTTAACAATTGTTTAAAAAACATGACTCGAGCTGACTTACAATATTTAAAATTGTAGACGTATTAAAAATCTGCAGGTCTAGGCTAGCTCATAGTTTATAAATATTTGTTGACCTGGGTTATGAAAAATATAATTTATTATAATCATTCAACGCGAAAAATATGTTTATTGGCCAAAGAAATTCTTAGAATGTCGCAATTTTATAACCTTTTGTCTCTTTTATGTTAGACTTTAAATCGCGCGTGTTTAGCCATAAAAACTTTTTTAGGCATGGTCCAGTTATCAAAAAGTCAAAGCAAGAGATGATAGAAAAAAAATTACTCCATAAATCAATCAATTAACATTTATATAGCATGCGTATTTAATGTGCGTTTGAAACCTGTTATGTTATATAACTTTTCGAGAATCGATTTTCGTTCGGGTGTCCATTCCTTTACGAAAACAAAGTAGAGCCTTTGAGCGTTAAACGGGGCCCAACAAATGAAAAAGGCGACAACTACGGCAACTAAAAAATTTAATCAAAAAAATTTGTAGATATATAAAGAATATGGATTTTTTGTTGTTTATATTATTAATTTTACCATAAAAAATGCCGCACTTATTATCATTCGCTTTTATAGAAATTGAAATAGTTGCGGGCCCATATCTGACCATTAACTTCTAAAAAGATAAGACCTAGAATTTCTCTATCTATTTTTGTTTAATAATACGACAGACCCTTTTCACGGATCAATCTTTTTGACAACCAAAGCTACACGCAATATAGTCGACTCATGAAAAATGAGATATTTGCTTAGGTAACGACTTATATTTGCCAAATATTTTTGGGTATTGTTAAGCAGGATGTAATGTTTGCGACTCATATAATTACCCAGTTTTAGGGAAATAGCAATATAAGAAAATAGATTTTATTGCATATATCTTATTAAATAAGTCAGGGTATATATTATAAGAGAATGATATCTTATTTGAATGTAAATCTTCCAAATATAATATAGTTGACGGTATCATCGTGTCGATAAAGATGGTATTTGCCTAGGAATGCATCTTCCAAATACAATATAAATGAAGGTCACATCGTGTCGTTGATAGATGATCTAGATATTCTTAAAAATGTGGCTGCATTTTACATTGCTAAAGCATTCAAGCTTTGTAAAACCAACCATAAACAGATGGCCCAGGTCATTTATACGATTCTGCCCTCCGCTTTGTCAAGATTTGAAAAATAAGACGTAGAAGATGCTTTTAAGCACTGTTGAGTGCTAGGCACCTAACCTTAAACTAAAAGCTAAAAGATTGACCAATTTTAACCTTTGTTTTGGAATAACATCGGTAAACTTGTTATATGTGTAAGCTACGTTAAGTATATTTCATAAAATTTGTATTTTACAACTGATTTGGTGGCCGCTGTGAATCAAAAGCCTACAAATCGAGGAAGAAAAAGGAATTGATATTTGCGTTAAAATTTGTTTAACTTTATGGGCTGGTGAACATTGATTAGCCAAAATATTAGTTTGGGCTTGACCATATTCTAAGAGTTAACTTTTACCAGAATAAACGTTTTTCAGCTATACCCTTTTAACTGAAAAAATCAACAAATTATTTTTTTTAATATTTTCTTTCCCGTTCAGCAAATTCGCTATTGATAGGGCGCCATATACATTTCTAGATCAATACGTTTTGGAATACTATTGCCTTAAATATTATAGTTGTTTGTATAAGTATGTGTAGAACCCCGGGGTGCCAACGTAATGAAAATTTATATATTTTTAACCGATTGGAATCTAATGGCATACGGTAGGATTTATTTAAAAAACATTTTACGATCGGTTAATAAGGATATATCGAATGAAGAAACCAAAGCCCCAAACCCCATTTTAACCTTATCCAAGGGCCGGTCTGTCCATATGGACCACACACAAGATTTTTGGGGCGCACCTAAGGCAGCGTACTTGAAGAATACCATTCCAATAAGTTCACCACAAAAATAAAAATAGAGTGTCTCTTACATAACATTTTTATTGCATCGGTCCGGGACCGGATCCGCTTTTGTTCGCTTCGACTTTTAATGGAAAGGGTGGAATAGGCGGCCGAAGATTGCCGCTGAAACGTTGTGCTCGCATACCTCGAAAATCTGGCCAAACGAGATCTCCGACCCATTCTTTTGGCTTCGGAAAATTGTTGCCTCGCTTTGTGGGCTGGTATTTGACCATTCAACTTGCCATCGTTGAGTCTTAAATCGTTCTCGTAGGGATTGCCATTAAGCTAAGGGGCATTATATGTATTATAGTAAGGTTCGGAAGGCTCCCACGACAATTGGAAAAATATTTAAAAAAATGATGCTAATTAATTAAGGTCTGTTCAAATATGAAAATGTTGTTAAGGGCACGTGCAAAGTGCGTTTTTATTTTCGCGAAATTTTCAAAATTTTGAAAAAATTTATTTTGAAATAAAACGCAAATTTTTAAAAAGTTGTCAAGCTTAGTATATGCGCATAAAATGCTTTTTCTGAAATAAGGATTTTTTAAATAAATTTTCAAAATTTTTAGAATTTTCGAAATTTTTGAAATTTCACTAAAATAAAAACTCACTTTGCACGTGCCCTAACGAAAATTACAACTCAAAATCATCCACTGAAAAACAGGGTATATTTTTTGGCAAAGTTTATCTCGTAAATTAGGGAATTCTTTATGAATTTTATAAAACCTGTTTTTTAATTTAATTCTTTTATTTGTGAATCTATTATAGCGACAGAGGCGTAATGGCAATCGAATTATCAATATTTCAGTATTTGGTTTTTAGAATCTATCTAAATATGTTAAAAAATGTAAAAACCTTGTGATTTTCAAATGAGTTTGCGACAATTGCTTCGTTCCTGTTAGCTAATGCAACGCCCATAGACCGTGGAGTCCGTGTCATGGTTTGATATGATCTAAATTCTACAAAAAGGACATTAATTAGTTTTTTGCTTTTGTATAAAGCACATTGTCATCATTGGACTATCTCTAAAACTTTTATTGAATTAATTTCGTATAAAACTCAATATTCATTTATATATGTATGTCTAATCCTTATTCGAATATTTCCCATCTCTTTACTTTGTAATTTAGTGCATTTGAAGGCAAGTGAATTAAAAGTTATGTTTGGAAATTGCGAATTGATTACTTAAATTTTAGGTTTTTCATTTATCTGGAAAATTTAGTATAATTTTTTCTTATTTGCTAACACTCCTTTTTAACATTTACACAGTTTTCCTTACGTTTATTGATTAATTTTATTTTAACAAGCGAGAGTATAAGGTTAAGTCAAAACAAAAAAAAGTTCTTAATGATATTTAAATTTTGAAATATTTAGTTTCAATTTTTTGCCAATAAGTGTATAAAATTGGTGTTTTTGCCCACTTATTCAGAGAATTATCTAAGATAAAAAGTGTGGAAGGGGGCCGTAAGTGATGAATAAGAAATTAGACATGGGAAATTTTGGAGTAAAAATAGGGTAGGGCATGTTGTCATATCGGCCTAATTTTGATTGCATTTTTAAACGCCTCACTTATCTTAAGCAAAGGTTCGTACAAGTTTCAGGTCATCCCCCATTCGCAAGTAAGAATAGATACTCGGAAGCTCTGTGATTTAGAAATTATTAACAGTCACTGGTCACAATGCCTAAGTTTTTGGATTTTTCACGAAGTGAAATTACCTGTATTTGACCGATCAGTCGATTCGTTGGCCGGCGAAATTTTAATCATGGGTATGCTTGAGGAGGAAAAACTTTGATTGGTCGATCGAGAATTGTTTTTTTCATGGTCCAAAGCAATTTCGCAACAGTCTTCGTCTTCTTCAGTAAGCACGATCGTAGGATCTCGGCGAATCCTAGGAGGCCTGCTCCTTGTCCCGGTAGATAAAGAGGAGACTGATTCAATATCAGCTGTTGAAGCTGATAAGGAGGATGGAAGGCCGTTTATACTAGATTCATCGTCTCTTTTCGAAATAGTTGTAACCGCACTCCCGGTTCGTGGGTTAGGATCAAATTTAGAGATTAATGAATTAAGCCTTACCCTAGATCGAGACGATAATTTTGATAGAACATGCCCATCGGGATCTTTTCCGTTGATAGTTGAGTCTGATAATTCCTTGTCGTTGAACTTTACGCTGCCCATAGTAAGATTGGTAGGCATATTTCGATTGTGTGATAGGCTTTCTCTGACACCACCATGGCCGGTTGACCTATTATGGGTCATAGATTAAGGTTAATGCCTTAAAAATGACTAAAGTTGAACTATTAAAAGCACCCAGGTCACCTAACTTGTTTTTGGCCCAACTCGTTCGACCCTACACAAAGTGAATAACGTCCGAAAAATTTATATTGGGGGCTCTAAATTTTTTGGCTTTAAAAATTTCGATCAGATACATTTTTAGATAATAATTTTTACATTTAATTGTTATTTTTTGTCCTTGCCACAAAAAAAACCAATTTAAAAGGTCGGCCTCCATAGGTGTAATCGCCGGTGATTAAATATTATTTGACCAACCTAGCGGGGATATATCAATAGGAGAATTTAAGGCAACCTGCGGCATTATGCAAAAAGGGGCTTGTCTCAAGTAATATTTTTTTAACATTACATGCAATATAAGCATATAAAAATTAATTTCTAATTTGTAAAAATATATTTTTTATGTGATAAGGGAAAATTGTAGAAGTTAAATTTTTTAAAAATTTTGTAAACATTATGTAGCATAATCAATTAGCCTTACGCTTTAATCCCTGATTATATGTACTTTACAATTATTTTTGGCTACGTAAATAAATTTTACCAGTATTTGGCACACTAATGAAACATAGGCAATAGAAAAAAAATCATTTGCCTTTAAAATGTGTCACGTTTTGTCATTTTTACGACAAAATGTTATAATATATAATTTTATATATAAGTCTAAAAAAGTCAAACTATAATAAGGCGAAACTTACGAACGGTCAGCCGTTGATTCTTTAGAAGTCGGTTCCGTTATTTCTTCTAGTGTGTATAGGTTATTGCTAGATATCCGATATTTACCTTTCCGGGAATTCGGGAATACCGGATTCTTCCTTTTATCACTCAGGTAATAATGACCCGAGTTTATGGCGCTAAAATTAAAGTGAGATTTGAGTAAATTGCCAAGTCCAGTCACGGAATTTTTGACTGGCTTCATCAAGGCCACCGTGAATTTTGAATTTTGAGATAGGTGTGGACTCCCATTGATGGAGAGTTGACTATCGTAAAGACTTGTAGTTCGGTTGGATGAAATGGAGTTTCTTGGGCTTTGTAAAGGATGATTGACGAGGTTGTTACCGTTTACTTCAGACGATAATTGATTAAGATTTGGACTTGACCTAAGTTGCCAAACTGAATCGGGTTGGATTGCCTCATTCGCATCATGTTGATTAGTGTAAGAAGCCGTGTTTTCACCAGTGCGATTTACAATGGGGGCCACGGTCAAATTATGGGCATGGGTATCTCCCAATGATTTAGCGGAACGGCCTTTTTTACCCATTTTGGCGGAATTGGGCTCACTTGGCGAAGAGGGCACATCTGTTTCTACGGTTAGGGCCTTTTGTTTGCCGTACAAATTTCGTAATTTGCCTGGTTTTATAAAAAGATGAGCTATCTGTATTTACTTGATTGCGTTCTTAGAGACTTAAAAGTTCTTATTTCGTTAGACAATTAACTAATTATCCTATATTACAAAAATTACTGGGTCATATCTTGTCCAAGGTCGGCTTAAGTTTAAAATTATGAAAGGTCATTTAAAGCCTTATACAATTAAATAAAAAGCAAGTAATTTAATGATTTTAAAATAATAATATAGCTGGACTTGGTGGGAGGCTATACGTTTAAAAATGAATATAGGTAGCCTAAACCTTTAATGTTGTTTGGTATGTTTCGAGAGTTATTCAAGCTAATTGTCGGGTCGTTTTTATCACATTTATCGAATTTGGTTGAGCGAAAAAACGAGATGTGCCTTGGTTTGGCATTTTTTTCGATTAGAATTTGAGCTTTAGCAGTGTTCTTTAGCTTGAGTCCTATGAAAATTTATAAAAGAATCGTTAATTTTTTACTTTCATAAAAACTTAGCTATAATCAAAAGTTTAAAATAAAATCTATATACCGTTTTGATTTTATTTTAAAGAATTGAAATATCAAAATTATGGCAACGGCATTAAACCTTATTTAAATATTACTAGCTTACCTGCCCACTTTAATTAGATCTTTACATACAATTAAAAAAAGTTTAATCCAAACCTATTTTAATGTATAAGATAACGAGCACGCACATTGGTATCACGAGGAATGCAAAAGCTGACCATAAAAGTAATGGGACGTATTTCCCAGAGGGCATGTTAAACGGGACGCCGCACCAGGCCGATTCTTTAATTGCTCGGTCAGCGAAGTCGCACACGTAATTGAGCTTGGTGAAGAGCGAGTAAGGGATGGCATTCACGCACGCCACTACCCATATTCCGCATATGATCTTTATAACTCGGTTGAGATTACTGAATTGGTGGGCCCGGAATGGGTGACAGATTGCGAAATACCTATTATATATTTATATATAAGACCGTATCTTGTAAAATTTTTGTTTCCCCGTAAAATCAAAAACAATGAGAATTTCACATTAACTAAATCGCATTGATAACTCATTTTATCAATAATGCCAAACAATAATTTACTGCTTGTATGTTTCATGTGTTTTTATAATCATTTTCAAATTAAAAATGAAAACAAAATTATAGAATTTATGGCGTTAAATTATCTAAAAAATATAATTATACTACAGTTTTGTTTCTCACAAACAAAGATAAAATTTATAAATTTGTATCAACAGGAAAGAAAATTTAAAGTTTAGTAGTTTAAAAGCCATTAAAGGACATGGATTATAATTGTTTGTTATGTGAAGTGAATATGACCAAGGAAAAATAATTTATAAAATAAGATTTTCATCGTACTCTTCAACGTGCCCTTGTTTGAATTGTTTGGGAAACTAACAATCATAAACGAAATATATTAACCAAGAGTGGGCATAACTAATTTGTTAAATTTGCCTTTAAATATTCTGCGCTTAAATCAAAAAATCAGCGTAAATAGAGGGTTGGATTGCCAAACGTTTGAAAAAAAACATGTTTTTAAAGTTTTCAAAACTCATTTTTACAAAAAGTTTAAATGTTATTATTCAAAATTTATGGAAATTTTTTGCATTTTTAAGATATGACCTCAATTTAAGGCTTTCTATTTAAATCTTAAAAAGCCGATTGTTGCCTTATAGTGACTTGTTTGCCGAATTTTTTAAAAAACCCTTAAAAGCTTTTTCTCATTTTTTTTAAGAAACGAAAAACCACAGGCAATTTGATATAGTTTATTAAAAATGGAAAAATTTTCAATTAGACTACTTACAAAGTAAGTTTTTATTTTCATTTTAAAACTTTGAACATTAAAAAAAAATTCTTTCACAACTATTATTAAAAATTTTCTATTTCACAGAAAAAGCATTATATGTGCAAATACTAAATTTGGCAGCTTTTCAAAGTTTGCGTTCTATAACAAAATAATATTATAAAAATTTTGAAAATTTTTACCAAAATAAAGATTCACTACCTGCCCATAGGCAAAGTAAGTAAATAATAAATTTTTACGTTAATATACCTTTCAATTGTAAATGCCGTTATGCACAGTATGGATGAATAGGTCGTCATCTCGGAAACGAGGGCCCGAAAAGAGCACATAAAGGCGCCGAAGGGGTAGGGATACTGTACCCACATGGAGTATAATTCTTGTGGCATACCTGTATATACGCATATTCGTATATGTATGTTTACACAGGTGAATTAGAAAAGAAATATATATACGTTTAATGGAAAATAGCTTAAAAATCATGAAAAACAGTGTTAAAAATTGGTAGATGTTGAGAGAGATAGGTTGACGTATTTTAAGGTTTAACAAGCTATTAGTTATTAGTAGGGGTAAAATTTTATTGATTAGAGCATAGGTAAAAAATATTTGATGTGCTTAATCGTTTAATATCTTGACGTCAAAATAAGGTAAATTCCTTATTTATTAAGACAAAATTTTTAGCAAAATTTAATTTATAAATTTCGAATTATGTGAATTTGAGTTTTCAGACTCATTAAGGAAGCCTCCTTAAAAACCCGAATGTTGCTCCTTTCTCAAATTTAATAAGTGGTACTTTAAAATAAAAGAGCTTACGAGGCCATTTAAAAAAAGGAGCTTTTTATTGCAAAGCTAACTCTTAGAAGTTCAATTAACGACGCTGGCTTAATTCAACCTCTAAGAAAAAGCAAAATAATTAAAATTACTAATAGTCAAATTAATTTTTTATATAATTTGGATATTAAAAAATAGATAAATGCTTTTTTTTCGCTTAAATGATTCACAATTTGCAAAAATATAATTGTAAATTTTAAATTTAAAGTTTTCAATTTGATAATGGTGATTGCCCATACGATAGGAGAATAAAAGTATCTAACTTTTTTGTTTTAGTTTATATTGTTCTTGTGTCCAGGCATTGAATCAATATTTAAATATATAAGCCCTTGTTTTTTCGACAATAAAAAAAACAGGTTTGTTGTAACCTTAGGTTATTAATTAAAAGAGTAAAATAGGACACGCCCTAAGTATTTTACTCATTATACCTGTCGTTTTCTAGAACCTATTTTTCTATATGATTTTTAAAAAAATATTAATGTAAAATTTTAATTGGTCAACAAATATCAATCTTAAAAAATTAAATTATAAAAATATAAAAGCATACATCCCCATGATGGCCTTATTTCATATATAATTCGCGTTTTTCGTATTTTCTTTCGCCCCTTACCTCCATATCAAAGATTGGCTTTCGAGCAAGTTAACAGTTTGCGACCTCGAGACTAAAAAACTTAAGAATTTTTTTATATAAAAATCTCTTGCAACTTATTTTTTAATCCCAAATTATGAGAATTAATGTACATATATGGAACCCAACCTAAGTCCCTAATTAAAAAAATATTTTTTGCAACTTGAATATAACACTTTAATTATTTTAAATACTTATTCTTTTAATAATGTTTTGTTTTTGTTTATTTTTTTTTGTTTTTTTTTCAGCATTGTAATTTCTTAATGTTTATATCTGACTTAATAGGTTAGATTAGAATAAAAAGTAAGCGGATTTCAAAATTCTTATGGCAAGTTTAATCTTTAGTTAGCTCATCTAAGACGTTTGTTGACCTAGTTTGTTGATCACAAATAAATTTAGGCCAACAATAATTAAACTATTAAAGCAGGAAAAACATCAACACCGACCATAAGAAACCCTAATTTTAATTATTTTAATACCATATTAAATAAGACTACAAAAATACAGGAAAAAACGATTGGTGAAATTACAAAAACATCTAAAAATGTTAGTTTTAACAAAACTTGCATAAATTATAGAATATGCTTTATATTAGTTTTTTTTTAAATTTTACGACAACAAATTAAATTTTGCATTATATTTTATGTTTTGGATAAAAATGCAGGTGTTAGCACAGGAGTTATAATCACCAAAGCCCTCCATTATAGATGAGTCAATTTTTGTCAAAACTAAAGTAATAGATTAAGTATATTATTTTTAGACTTAATTGATAAAGCGATATCGAATCGATTTCCAGGCCGTATTTATAAATTCTTATAGGGCTTGGTTAAAAAAACCAAAACATTTTTAAAATTTCGGGCTCGGGGTTTATTGGATAAAAGTACATTTGTTTAATCAGCTATTTTAACCAATATTTTGAAGTTTTTTTTACCAACCTGACAAAAAAAGTTCTAAGAGGCTACGAAGTACTCATAAATTCCTAAAACAAATATTTTCGGGTTAATTTAACAAAGCTTAAAGCTTTCTTTTTATTTTTAAATGTTCTTTGTCTTTATCTTAGTCGGGCTTCTATGTCAGCAGAATTTCAATTTACTGTAAAAAGAAACTCTTGAAATATAAAAATTTAAAAATTGGGGAAGCGCAAATGTAACAAGTCTTATTACATTTTCTTTTCGCCTTCACCGCCTTATAATGTCAAGCAGGGCAACAGCTATAAAAGTGTGAAAATTGTTATAGTTTAATGTCATCATTATAATTGTTTAAAATTATTATATCGATCCACGAACCCATTTTTATTTCTGAGTGCCACATATAGACGTTGTTTAAAAAAAACTTTTCAAAATATCTTTAACATTCATTGAAGCATATGCGGGAAAGGGCATTTTCTATTTCTAAAGTTTTATGTGTCATTAAACGCATGAACCTTCTAACATTTCAGAATGAGCTCATCCAACACAAGGTAGGATTTTTCCGAACTTAAAATTATTTTTCAAACGTACCTTAGACGATATAGACAGTAATTGGCGAAAAGTAAACTGCCCGTTACAATTTTATAATATCAGTTCGAAACATATAGTCATATTAAAAAAGGAATTCCAATCTCTCTAAGAGTAGGTCGCCGCTTAGTGCCATGGTTTTATGGTTGGATTACGGGGCAAAGTTTCTGGGTCATTCAGGCCCTACTAGCTCCCATATAGCCCAACACGAACAGAATTTTTGCTATTTTCAGTCGGACCGAATAAAAAATCCAAAATTTTTTTTAGGTTGTAGTTTGATTTGTAAAAATGCGTCAAACCTTTATCTTTTTGAAACTACCGTTGGATTATTGTAAAAAGGAGATATTTGCATGTGATTTAACGCAAGAAATTTAAGTTAGCTAGAATTAGGTAGGTAATTACCATTTTTAGATTGGTTATGTTGCTTTTTAGAAATAACTTTTTAGAGTTAAAAAAAGAGCGATTGCCATAATAACGGCATGATAATTCTGTGAGCTAGCTGAAGAGATTAAACCTGCCATTAGAGAATTTCAAATCCGTTTATCCTAATCAAACTTAAAATATTAGTTAAAGAAATTGTTAATTAAAAATAAAGTCAAAAAAAAAACAAAAACAAAACTGTAAAAAATATTTTTGTATTTAAAACATCTGTGTTTTTAAATTATATCCTTATTATAAATCAATAATAGAACGAGCCATATCTAAGTTGTGGTGCCAAATATACTGTATAATTTAAATGTCGATGTTAAGTTGTTATACTTAATTTCTATGTGAAATAAAAAATGCTAGTTACAAAGAATATTCGCATAATCTATCATTTTTGTCAAAAAAGGCCATTTGGATCTAAATTGCCGGAAGCGAAATTACGAAAAACGTACAATATATATGCTATAAAGCCATCATGGTGATGCATTTATATTTTCTTAAACTTTTTATTTGACCACGATATATGTCGACCTGTGTAATGTACGGTGGCTCTATAAAAATTTATTAAAAAAATTTTTAATGGGTACTTCCATCCCACGTGTGTCACACAATAAGAATATATATAAAAGAGGACATGTGACACATACAGAAAGACAATTTAGTTTTTTTTACTAGGTCTGGGGGTCCCATTAATATTGATTAGCCACCATGTACCAAAAATGCTAATCTTTTACGACTTTTTTGATTAGCCGCAAAATTGCGGTAAAAAATAGAAGGTTTGATAAATTTATATTTCCATTACTTTCGCGATAGAATGAACACGGTAACATTAACTGGAAGAAATAAAATCACATATTTGGTCGTTTAAATGACCTAAACAAATATTCCAACTTGGAAATATTTGTTTTAAAAATTTAAATAGGCTAACTTTATTTGTTTCTTTTTGGAAATGTATTGAGAGAGCCCTATTTATATCAAACTAATCGTCAAGTTTTTCTTAAGCTGTGACCTAATTTTGGATAACTTTTTTGACACAATTGATTCCCGTTAGATATGCCTGCGTTGGTTACTGGCCACTCAAATATCCATTGCGTTTAATTCTTTTTGTACATATTTTTTGCACTCATTGGCCGCTGTATTAGCTATCTACCTGTTGGGGTGATTTCTGCTTTCAAGGATTAAAAAATAAATAGCCCCACATTAGCACAATAGACCTTTTTTTCTGCGAAGAATCAAAGGAAAATGTACCATTCTCTGGCTAAAATTTGTATGGGGATGGGGGAGGGGAGTAGGGCTTAACAGAGACGTGTTTAGGAAGGGACAAAACAGGGCGATTGCCCCTCTTTAGATATTTTTTTTAATTTTTAAGATGTAACCACCGTTTGAATTTTTATATCAAACATATAAAAGGGAATATAAATCAATTAAATTGCTATTTTTTGGAAAATGTACAGCCTTATATACAATAATTTTGCAAATAAAATATTAATAATAAAAATTAAATTTGTAGTTCCTTTACTCCAAAAAATTTCTTGCCCCCATTTAGAAAAATTTCTGCATACGCCCCTGGGGCTTAGAGCAACAACTCTTTCATATGTTTTATTAGAATAAAGTCTGCTATATAGGAGCGGAATGGCACATTGTGACTCACGTTGCGAGGGAAAATGCTTGGATCCGATATCTACTGTCCAGCCTATTTTTACTATTTTTAATGACTTTTTTTAATATAATAGGTACCCTTAAAATTCATTTTCGACAAATTAATCTCAGGGCTTAAGATATTAAAGCCAGACACAGTAAGTAAAATGCGAATACTGCAAGGTCCTTTGTAAGGGAAGGAAATTAAAGAGCCGTTTGAGCCTTTTTTAAAATGGATACATATTAGACATATCACAAATGTTAAAACGGGACAATTTAAATCAAAAAACGTATTACATATATATATCTGTTTTCATAGAAAAACCACTGACCCCTAACCCTCTACAAAAACACCTAAATCCTAAGCCGAAAAATTAATTTAAGTCACCTCCTTATTGAAAAATAAATGACGGAATTTAACAACAAAGTATTTCTTTTGTGCTAAACACTCTTTTGATGACCTTTTTGGGAGGACTTACATTTGATTTTTCTAGAGTCCGCCAAATCGAATTTTAGAGGGGGAGAAAAAGAGGGGGGGGGGAAGCGCAGGCTGGGAAGGGAAGAAAAATGTAAAACCATAAATTAGAAGGCGTGTGTTAAGAATTGCGCAGTGAAGTCTCAGATAATGATTTATTAGATAAGAAAAATTCGAAGAAATGAAAAGAAAACAGGAATTATTCCACTACAAAAAAAGGAGCTCCAGAAATGAATAACAGGAAAAGTGAAAGGCAGAGCAGAATAGGACAATCTTAAGTTGGTTGGCAAATGAAAAACCGTTGTTAATTTCATTTGCATATATGACTCTACCGCGAGCGTCTTGTTAGCCATAAATCTTCTTACATTCATTCTGATAAAAGATACATAACAAACCATAGTTTTGGTGGGGATACGTATAAGGGGAATGTAAAGATGACAAAGTTACACAAAATTTTTTAAAAAGACGTATTTTTTTAAAAAAATTTTGGTGTTTTTTTTTGGTTTTAGGAGATAAAATGACCTTGAAACATTAAATAGCTTTATCGAACGTGGGGACTACAAAGAAGCCCACAAAACAATTTGGTATATTTAGTGAAATTAACAATGCAAATTTAAGACTCAGTCAACCGTATTTCCTCTCGGGTACCACTCAGGACAATGAATTAAATTCTTTGACGGGTCAGCGGACCATATTAAATGCACAAGGGTGTTGGGTTAATTAAGGTAAGCAGCGCTAAACCTGGTTTGTAGCGCGTGACCGCCGACGAATCTCAAAGCCGTCTTTTTTAAATGAACTGTCGCCGGCGCGTTTTTAAAACGTAGCCTTCTCGTTATTTAACTCGATTAAGGTCCATTTTGTTACGAACTCCTCATTTTAAGACGCCATTAAATTTTTAATTTAACTATTATATAAGCTTTAAATTTTTTTTTCAAAACTTTTGGATTAGGTATATTAAATGCTAGTTTTTTTTAGATGGATAATTGTTTTTCTAAACGGGGTAAATGTCAAAAAAAAAACAAATTTTAAAAATTCTGAATTTTCCATTCATTTAAATCTAAACAAACTTTGATTACGCGTTCTTATGTGTAATTTATTAAAAAAGAAAAAGAGATCCAAGGTCAAAAATATCCTAAATTACATTTGTCTGGATGTCATCCAATCTCGTGTTTCAACGACGACGTTGCTGTGCTGTTAATATAAACATTTACATGAATATGTATGTATTAATGGAAGTAGGTACAATGTATCAAATGGGGCTTCACAAATTACATATAATTTTTTAATTTGAGCAACATTAACAAACCCGTTTTTTGGTCTCTGACAAGTCTTTAACATGTAAATTAATAGGACGATCAGATTACTATTTTTACACTGTGTAAAACAATTAGGATCCACATTGTTTTCAGAGTGAAAGTTTCGATCAAGGTTAAAGATGTAATTGCTTCAAATGAAATTCATTTAACACGAACATCAAAGAAAGTTTAAAAGCGAAAGCTGTTAAAACGATTTGCCGGTGTCAAATCCTAAACACTCTTCTTAATGTAGATTGCCCTTTTTTTGATTTGATTTAATGGGTTATGTGAGATACTTTTTGATATTCCCAAAAAGCTTTAGATGCGTTATCGTGTCATGTGTGTCCTAAAGCAAGACTAAAAATTATTATTGTTGGTATAAGGTAATAAAAGGGATCAAATGGATTCATGACAATGATTTGTGATAAGTATGTGGGGTCTCTGAGCACATTTTAATTTTGAATGGCTTCTGAGATATACAATTATAGCCTTTAATGGTTTTTTGTTTTAATTTGTACATTTATATATGAGTGATAAATAAAATTATCTGTGAAAGTAATTCACAAAATAACCATTTGACATCCGATTATATGGCCCAATTGTAGAATTGAATTTTAATATAACAACTACCTTAGTTTTTAGTTAATCTTTTGCTAAGTTTTTGTATCAGGACCAGAAAGCAAAGCCGACCAGCTCAAAGGGCCGCACGAGTTCGAGCCAATTTCATATAAATTTCAATTCAATGGGTTCGGCAAATCCATTGATGAAAAAAAACATGAAACATGCCCTGAACTACGATATAAATTCAAAAATGGGTTTACATGGGTTAATTCAGGTTGAAACGGTCAGGTAATAGTACTCTCCAAATTACAACTATATGCCGGGATTGGTGTGGACCGCTTAGAATCAAAACCCCTTTGCCTAGGCCTAAAAACTGTCATCGGCGGGCCTTAAATCTCATTCAATTAGCCTGGGGTAGATCAGCAGAGGCAACCTAAATGCAAGCCTTCCCTACACTATACTATTAAGGTCAGATGAAGAATGTTTATGTCATTTCATATAATAAATCGGCCTGGTTCAAACCAAGTTTTATGTTTAGATCTAATTCCAATTCTAAAAAATAAAGGCTTCGTTAGGCAAAAACTTACGGTTCATTTGTTACACCGGAAAACTTTTGTTGTAAGATCTAAAAATATTTTTGCAATAATCGGCCATTCATAAGTTGGCATCTAAAAATAATTGTCTACAAAGTGTCCTAATCCCCCGACAAGAGTGTCAAGTTTGTAGAGGGATTACTTTTGATTGCGGCGTGCATTATAATTCAATGTTCCTGTAATCTAAAAAAAAATGTTGTATTCTGCTAATCCCTCAGTTTTATTACATATCTCTTGATCTATTACATAATTTAATTGTATTTAAAGTTGATCTGCTAGAAGAATATGAAATTTTAAAATCAATGACTTTTACTACAGGTCCTAATGAGTAACTGAAACAGGCCCGATTCTAGCTTTTCCAATTTGGGGTGAGAGGGGCAAAAAAACATGGGGGGGGGGGGGGCAGTGCCCCCTTCCAAAAGGGGTCTAGAATCATGCCTGAACAGAAGTGATTTGACTTAAGTAAAAAAATAACTCTGTAAACGTACCATTAACTTATTCGAAAAAATTAAATATAATTTTACAAAATAGTGTAATATTCTTTAGCCAGAACATAAAAATTGCTATATAAGACGGTATGATATGCATGAAAGTTCACTAATTTTGCACAGATATAGTAGAAATGTTTTTAAAAGTTTAGTTAGATTTCAATAACATTTTAAAATCGGACGATCTCGCTTGTAAGCTTGTTATGTGTTTTAGAATAGAGTTATCTATAGCTAAATGTCAAACATTCTTGTCTTATAAGTAAGAGATTGGAGGTTCGACTCCGAGCATAGGTGTCATTTTTTTTTGGAAGGAGGAACACATGTGCAACCACTTTAAAAGCTTTTGAATGGTCTATGTAGGCAGTAGGGCTTAACCGATATGCCTAGAGTTGAACCACAGTTTAAAAAAGCCGCCTGCGTGCAAATATATCTTAGCGATTTAAACGGGTAGGCGCGAAAAGGGTAAGGGGAATCCCTAAAACCCAACTGTTTTAAGTTAAGCTAAATAAGTTTCTTAGTTGGGGGGATCCCCTTCTTGGGTTAAAAGCAACTCATTGAGAGATTAGAATTTATAACCGGGGACCGCATTTAGTTCCATATACTTCTGATAAAGCCACTCGCCCATGTTAAAAAGCCATGTAATGGGAAATTTAGTTCGAAGAAAACTGTTTTACCACCATAGACTTCTTTATTATATTTCATAAGTTCTTTTGCCAACTCATATTAAAACCGGGCTCAGAATATATATTTTAAAGGCTGTGAATATGCCATTTGTTAAACTTAACTTAAGTCATTATTACCTATGATGAGGGAGATTAAATCCGCGAAAGCCAGGTTAAACAGGTAATAATTTGTAGCAGTGTGCATCGAAGCCGTATTTATAATGACAGCGCAGGTTAGTAGATTCCCGAGGAGTCCCGTGACTAAAATGATCCCATAAACAACGGTGATTGGAATGAGGACTCGTGAGGATAAATGCTTTGAGCCGAGAATTTCAGTTAAATTTATGGGGGGATAATCTAGCATAACTTCAGGTGAATCATTTCCCTGAGCTGGTGATAGGCGACGCTTGTAACGATACGTCTTATAGTCTTTATATTTGCTATTTTGTTTGTGTGTCGATATAAACGCGGTATCAAAGTTTTTAAGTGAGCGAAAATTTGCCCATTGAAATCGATGAGGAGATTTAGCTCCTCCAAAGTTGGTAAAACCTCCTCCCTTGCCTCTTTTTGATCGGGCATTATTGAGCGAACCGAGTGAGTTCGCTCCTCCCAATACAGTTGGCGTGAAATGACTGAAGCTACCACCAGCATTAAAACTCCTATCAATATCTCTCATCAAATGAGATTGAGACATTGAATCCACGGTTGGGTGAGCAGTTAAGGCAGCTGGTACGGTAATATTATACAAATCACGAGCATATACGACGCAAACACCTAGGGACGACATTTGTTAAAAGTTTTGATCTTTTTGAATCGATAATTACAAATGGAATAAATGCTTTGTTACCATCTAAGGTCGCGTCGCGCAAAGACAAACTCTTTTGCTACCGTAGTTAGTTTGGCCATAATTGAAGGAGAAATTATGGGGAAAAAACCTTGAAAAAAAGCAGCACCCATTGTTGAATTCCTGAGGGACGTAATTAGTTAAGGAATGCAAAAAAAAATTTAAAGTTTTTTTTATAAATTATATGAGTGTAATAAAGGACCACCGGTGCCCCAAGAAAGTCAAGTATGGGATTAAGGTTTGACGGGTGAAAAATAATTCAACAAAAAATGAATGATTCCTCGAAGGACTAAAAAGACCCATTGCGTGTAAAATACAATCTATTCCATTTTTATTTTTTCAAAAATCATTGATTGGTTTTTTGAGCCGGGCAATAATTATTATAATTATTTTTAAGTATATCACGATGTTTAAAGTTTTTACAGAAAAAAAAATTTAAATGATATATGATAAACACTTATATAATTTATGATAATGATGAATAAAATTATTTTTTTCATCCCGTAGTTGATGATTGTGATGTACCAATGCATTTTTAATGTAATATGAATTCATATCAGCCCTCCTCGTGCAGTAGTAATTCGAGACACGTGTTTTTGTCAATCATATACTCTTCTTATGAATGAAAATCAATTTAGCCCAAAATATCGGGAGTGGACCGAACAATATAAGTTACGATATCCGGATGGATTATTTTTCGTTTTTAAGAGGAAGAATTCCTATGCCGTTTTGTGTATGCCATCCCAAAATGAATGCTTCGTCAATGAAACCTGATACATCAGGCATCCATGTAAATCTGTGGTTGTTCGTCCAAAAAATTTAGATTTTTATTATTCATAATTACGTTATTAAATTTTAAATGAAATAAATTTTTTTGGTTTGTAGTATAAAAAAAAATAATTGTTAATTTATTCGTAGAGAATTTAATTTATTATTTTGTCGTTGAAATATAATTTCTATATATTTAAAATATGGTTTATATTATTTATTATTATTATTATAATACAAGTTTTATTTTATTGATCGGTGAGATCAAAAATATATTTAATCTCGTTTGAAATGATTCCGCCCGAAATTATGGAGGCAAATTCTATCGGCCCCCTTTATATAGGTGGGCTAACCGTATTTTCTGTTATCCCTAATTTCGAGTTCAATATCAATATATATATATAGAGGGGAAGGTTCTATGGACTAAAGAGAAAGGTGCTAGTTAAATATATAAAAAAATGAAAAAATTATCAAAATTTTTCCAGATCTTTAAAAAAAATTTATATTTAGGTACACAGCTGGATTTGTCGGGATATAACTAATTTTCTGAGAATATTTATTAAATATATAATTTAATAAGCGCTCAGTCCGGTCAATCAGAAAAAATAAATATATTGTCGTATGATAATGAAATGAAACCCAAATGGGTCACCAAATTCTTGGAATAACCCGGATTGATTTAAAATTTGGCCAAACATAATCTTTAGATATAACTTGATATACCCTTACAGGTATGGTATGCCCTCTTGATAGGAGTTGTTAAAAGGTAGTAGTAGAAAATTTTTGACTTTCGCCCAAATCATAATATTTATTTATTGCAATGTTTAATGTTATTATTTTCCGGTAGGCCTTTCTATTTAAATTTAATTCATAAAGATTTGTGGTGGTGAGACAGACAAAACTTAATTTCAGTTATATATGATCCTAATAAAGCTAATGGGCAAATTAAAAATAGAATTCTTATAGATGACAAAAAAATGCTATTAAAATAACTCTGTTAAATTTTTACCTTTTGTATATGATACAAAGCCCCAACTTATATTGTGACTAGTCCTAACCAATTAGTCATAATTCTGTTAACGTTGAAATTATTTATTGAATAATCTCATCACAACAAAATCATGTCTAACAAATATCCTTATAGTAGTAACAAATGAAGCATTGGCATTTACAATAAGGCTTTTGTTTGGAGACTACTTTCGCGTGTGCCGTGACAACGTATTTATGAGAGTGGGGCTAAAAATATAACCCGCCCCCTTGTACAATAATTTAGAAGAGGGCGGTTCAGCGCGTAGTAAATACGGTCGTCGTGCCACACTAAAAAATTTAGCGCAATTGTCTCACATCTAAATATACGTAATTTGGTATTTTATAATTATTGTTACTACATTTAATGTCTAACAGATGTCTTATAAGACAAATATTTTAGGAAAATGTAATCCAATTAGGACGAGAACTTAATAAACGAAGTTGAAGCAATATATATAATATATAAGCATACCACCACCAGTTATAATTTTAAAATTGAATTAAAAAGGTTTAACGGGGTCAATTAGATTTCCAAAGCTCATTCTGGTAGCTAGACATGCAGGTGATTTTAAAAATGTGTTGGCCTTAAAAGGTAAGTAGCGAATTAAAATTATCCAAACAATCTAGGGCTGTCGTAAATTTTAACGCCTTTAGAGGATATTATTATTAATTTTAAGTTAACTGGCCCGATATATTTTACAAATCCATTAGAACATTTTATATAAGTGTTCTGAAATATAAGCACATAATCAAATAAATATAGACGTTTATAAAAATTATTTGGTTATTTTTAGAGAATTTGTCAAAAATGAAAAATGTCCTGGAACACAGTAAGCGTATAACCCGGATCCATGGCCTAAAATGTCAATTTAGGGCAATTGCCTTCTTATTTGTCATTAAAATTATCAAAATAAAATTATAAAACGTTGCTAATTTTTTCAGTTCCATTTCTTTATTTACAAGGACCATCATGTGTATTCTTGCATACGTCTTACTCTGGGAAAACTACAGCCTTTGGCTTCTGCCTATTTAAAAATGCTCTGAAATTTTAAATCTAATTAGTAATACATGAGCGTATTTGTATAAAAGTTGCATTTTTTGGGTAAGTCTAACATAAAACAAATTTTAACGTTGTTTTTTGAATAGCTGAAATTTTCTTCGGGACCTTTTTGTATGGATTATATCCTTTTTTTTGGCTCGACCAAGTTACAATCCAATTTTACAGCCATAATCGAATAAATGAATCGATGCTAAAAGAAATAATAGTAAAACCTAACTCATATTACCTGCAGGAGGAGCATTATTGTAAAGTGTTGACATATTAGGGCATCGCGTTTAGAGTTCATTCGTTTTTTTTAAATAAATTTACTTAAAAAAAAACACTAAAAGCGGGGCCCTAAGCTACCAAAAATGAAATTAATGATAAAAAAACAGAACTTAAATCAATTTAGCTTGGACTGCGCTAGCAGCTCTTACAAAGCGGATTCATATTCCTTTCTTTAGGAGCCTAATTTCTCTAAATCTTTTTTTGGTACATTACCATATAAAACGTTAGACCGCGGTAAGGAAGTGAAAAAAAAAGTTATACTAAAAGCTTTGTAGGGGACGAACCTAAGCCAAATTTATAGCATCTTCATGGGGTCACGATTAAACCTTGCTGTATAAACCTGACGATGTCAAGCGATATTAAATAATTGTCATGGCTTTCCCATATTTTGACACAATTGAATTAAAAATTAATATATTAAGCTAGGAGTTAATGAGTAACGTTGTATTTCTCATATTAATTTCAATTTCAGCATGTATACCGGGATTAACTATTTTTTGGGTAGTTGTGAATCAAGAGAGCCCATTGCTTGATTGGGTAATAAGTTAGTATTCTTGTAATCTTATCCTAAAGTATAAATAAATGTCTTTAAATCTTGAAACAACCGTAGTTTTTTGTCAGCTTTGTTTGAATATATATTTATAAAAGCGAGGATCGTTAAAATTAGAAAACGGCTCATGGATTGTACTAAAATAGTAAAATCAAAAACCTAACCATTTTTCCTCATGTGAGTTTTTTATATAAAATATGTTATTTATCTTAACTTTATGTTGCAATTTGTATTTTTAATTCAATTTAGCCAGTTTTGACAAAAATTAACCAAGAAAACATCTAATAAAAGGCAAACATCTATACCTTGCACGCAGAAAGTATTAAACTAAGTGTCTGGGTTGTTTTTGGTCCGAATTTAGCAGACATATACAATCACTTTAAAGCTGCAGAGACCTGCTTAGGCATTGGTCTGATATGCCCCAAATGAGAGCCTACGCTAAAAACTTAGGTCGTGGATGCAAAAAAACCTTATTAGTTTACCCGTCAATAATAACTGCTTTGCCCTGGTTAAACGAGTCAAGGCTTTAAACACGTGTGGCCTTATACAAAGAACGGTATAGCAGAAACAACCAATATATTTTTGTATTTTTTAAATCACGAAATAAATTAATTTGCTATTAAATAATTTTTTGTGTTGACATGAAATATTAAATTGAGGCAATGCATATGGTTAAAATTACCTATAACATGTTTGATGTAATTTCACATGTGTGTTTATGAGTATGGACAACCATTAAGTAGCAAAAAGTTGTATGAATATAACCTGGACATAATATAATAAAAAGTAGTGCAAACAGATTTTGAAACAGAGCACACGTTTTTAAAACAAAATCCTATGGGTAATCATTAGCCCGAAGACGCAACTATTTGATAAAAAAAATAATAGGAGCTTGGTTTATTCATTTAAATAACTCATTTTATAGCCGTTTCTTTTCTTAAATCCGTTTCCTAAAAATTATTCATTGTGTTATTCCTATAAGTGCAGTAGGTAATTATAGATCTTGTTCACTCTAAAAGAAGTTTGTATTAAAAATCAATTGAATGAGATACAATTGCCTACAAGTATATCATTAGCCTCATAAATATTAAAATGATATTCTTCTCCTTTTAGTTTTGTCCGGCCTTATATAATACTCTTACCGATAGCCCTCATTATAATAAATTGCCATATATACAGATATTTCTGACCTGAGTATATTAACATTTTCTTAATTTAAACTCATTCCCGAGACATGTATTAATATGGCATATGACATTAGTTATTATTGGGGAAAATCAGTTCCTTCGTTATTTTTGGAAAAATTTTTGAAAATTTTAATATTTTCCAGGAAAAAAAAGTATTGGTTTAATGTTAAAAAAATTTTTAAGTAAATAAAAAGTGTATTAAATTGATATATAATTCGAGTTTACATGAAATTAGATGATCCGGGTGTAACATAAAACTGTAGAATACGAAAGAACACAAATTTCGTAAAAAGCTAAATATTAATATTTTAGAATTTAAAATTTTTATAACGTCTGTTATAGGCCCCCAATTTTCGTTGTTAAATCATGAAATAAAATAATTCTCCGTTTAAGGCTCAATAAATTGCTTATCTTCCTAATGGATGATTAGGTTAAGCATTTTAAGCTATGATTGTCTCCCAATAGACATTTTTATTTTGTAATCGTACTGAAAGTTTGTCACTTGGTTCCAACATTATTTAGGTTTGACAAAATATTTTAACCCTAATTTACTGCACACCACCTAACAGGCTGTGCGATTTTGGGTAAGTTGTATGGAGCTCTGCATAAAAACATCCACAAATTTTAAAAAAAAAATTACCATTCCACACTCAGTCGATTGAGGACCTACGTGAACATTGATTGGAAAAAAAATTTTTTTTCATAAAATACTCTAATCTACTATGTCTATTTGAGCTAAAATATCACTTAAAGTAAAAATTGATAGGTTTTTTTAAAATTTTGGCAGTGTAAATTACATTTGGACATGTTAAATGAGGTTGTATTTTCAAAAAGAAAATTTTGTGTGCTTATCTTAAAATTTGTAATAATAACATTTAATTTAAATTTATATAACTTAAACATTATTGTGTAAATAGGAGTATATTTGTACTCTTTAAAAATATAACTTATCTTATATCAATAAAAGCGGGCACGCCAACAAATGCCCGCCCCTATCAATTATGATTATTAAAAATGCTAAATGGCCAAAACTAAAAGATGCCAAGGTAACTATTTAATTTATTGTTTATCAGTACCTGAGTTTATGTACCAGGCTTACTTACCCTATTGCAAGAAATTTTTCTTGTAAGCATTTTAAGATAGGATATAAATATAGCACGGAGTGAGGAACACATTATTGTTATACAGAAATTTCAATAGGGAGTTAAGAAAATATGGCTTCGTAAATTAGTATCAATCCTTTATTTTTACACATAAAGGTGATCCAGGTGAACTATTAAGAATAATTAAAACTTCCAACGTTGAGTAGTTGTAATCTACTAGGTCTAACAAATTGTTAAAATTTGGGGTTGTTAATGCCTTTAGTTGGGTTGGTTGGTATGATTGCAATCGATATAGCTTATTAAAGAGCAAACAGATTTTACATGAGGGCACACGTTTTGGCAAAATCCCATAAAAAAAAATCATCCGAACCAAGTTCTTAATTAACCGTGATGGGTGCTCGATTTATTTATTGAAAAACTCATTTTAAACCATGGCCCTCACCATCTCACTCTGGCAAAATTACAAAACTCGCTCGTTATTGTGCTGCACTTAGCCACAAGGATAGGGTTGAGTTAGATAGGGATTGTTGGACTAATGTTATGTGAAAGTTTAGTCGAAGTTCGATTCAGTTGGGGTTAGGATTAGAGTATTAATATTAAATCAAAATTTCGCCTGTAATTTACAAATACTATTTAAGCACCAATGAAAAAGACGTTATAGAAGCAGAGCTGGGAAAATGCCCATTTGTGGGGGAAACTCTTTTTTTTTTAATTTTCGAAATTTAGAAAAAATAAAAGGTTCTAGCTTTAATCAAAAAAATATTTATAAAATTTAAGTTTCTGCTTATATTCTGTATTTATTAATAATTAATTTTTTTAATCTGTCATAAAATTTTTTAAAAAACAAAAATTTGAGTTTAGTCGAAAAATGGGTTTTTCCCCAGCTCTGTATAGAAGTGCCAATAACATAGACGTCCTATTACCCTCCAAAATAAACGTAAAGGCTTCACAACCCCGGCGAACAAAAAAAGGTGGTACACTTATCTACTCTCCTGACCCACACCTCTTAGAAAAGCAACACTGCCGTTAGGGAATAGCCCAAGGAGGCTCAAAACTGCTTCACGTTGGTTTTAGAGCTAATGTAAATATTTAAGCCCCATTGTGAAAAGTTAGATTTTTGTTTTACTGACCCAATACTATAGTACCCTTGCATCTTACTTTAAACCTTTAATTGATGGATTTAAAATACCGGCCACAAATCGTCAATTCAGGGCTGGGAAAAAAAACTAAATGGGCTTTATAACAAGTTTTTGAGTATTGTTTTCCAAATGCCCACAAACTCGTGGGCATGGCAAAAGAAAAGCCCCTTTTCTTAGTCAAAGAAAAGGGGCATAATTAAAAAAAGCCCCTTTTCTTCAAAAAAAAACTCCAAGGAGCTTTAAGAAAAAATAACCCACCCATCATTATTATAAAGGAAACCAAAATTTTTTGAGATTACTATAGAGAAAACATAAAATGGGCTTGGGGCTCTTTTTAAGAGCCACTTTTTGTGGATTTTTTTTGCCCCTTTTCTTAATAAGGGCTTTTTTGAATTCTTATTTTGGCCCTTTATTTATGGCCCCCTTTCTTTTTTTATGTTTTAGGGGATAAAATGAGCCAAAGATTTTTGGCTCATTGTTTTCCCAGCCCTGCGTCAAATTGATCCACATTTTAAATTTGGGGAACCGCCAAATTGCTGGCAAAAAAAAGTCATTAGGTAGCATTAGTTATTAATTGCCATGTTACGCCATCAACGCCTGAGTAATATCCCGATAAAAAACTTAACACAAAAACGGTCATTATTAACACTCGTAGCCAGGAGGATTCCGATATTGTTCCTCATTTTTCCGTGATTAATCTATCCTATTTCTAAGCATCATCATTATTTTGCTTCTTAATAGAGATAAAAATTACATTGTTAAATTTAAGATCAAAGATTTTTATCGTGACTTTTAAGGGTAAATAAGTAGGCCCAGTCCGTCCAAAAGAGCATTCCAAGCCTGGGCGAGAGTATAAATGTTAGGAAAAACGAAATATTTTAATTGTACGTATTTTAGGTGCCCGAAAACCGTATTTAGGGGCGAAAATTTGGTCAATGTTTTAGGTTGAGTGTCAAAAAAATAATATTCAGTAACAGTGGAAGATAACTACCAGTAAGTCACCTAATTAAAAGTTTGACCTTAGATGTAAAAAATACGACATAAATTAGAAATCGTTAATTCAAAATATATAAATGTAATGGTGATAGATTTAGCAGTTTTTTTCATTTTTCATAATAATCTTTAGGGTTCGGCACAATAAAATAGTTTTGTTTGTGCTAACGGACGAAGTAGCAAAAACATCAAGGCAAAACACCAAAACAAATATAGAGAGATATATTAGTTAGTTTTGAACCAATAAATAAAAATTCGATATAAAATTCGTGCAATATAACAAATAATATAATTTATAGTTAGTTCCTTTATGGTATATCGCATTTGAGAATTTAGAAGCATAATTTTATAATTTTTATTTCAAATTCTTAATCTAAATAACTGTTCGGGTCATTAAAAAGGCTGATAGCTCGCTAACACCTCCGAGCCACCTTCATCCATATTGAAAAGTCGCAGTGGTTAACCAACAATAAAAAGGCTGATGTCCCATCTTGACAACATATATATGTTACAAAAAATTTGGTGAGGTCTTTCACTTACTCAATAATTTTCTCATTACAGCTTACTTGGAGCTTTGCCTTCAATCATATGCGAGTGGCCGGGCAGGGTTGTTGGGTAGCACTCCACGTTACTCTAGTATATTAAACCTAGGCTATCAGTAATGTAATTTGTTATTAAAAAAGCGATAAGTTGCGAGTATACTGGGTCAATTACAATAAATCATATTAATTTTTGTTATATTATAATGAATATAAAAAAAGTATACTTCTTCATTGAGGCAGAAATCATTGAGCAAATTTTATTTTTTTTTTTTCAAATATGTTTTGAATATTTTTAGAAAAAAAAATAAAGACGACTTTAAATACATGCGCTCTATATCTCGGGAAAACTTTCAAAATTCCGAAATTTTAAATGAGGTGAGCTCATACCATACCCTAATGAAAATTTTTATTATGCAAAATGGAGATAGCGCTTGTTAAAATTGAAACTTTACATGTTTAGATCTAAACATGGGAGGTTTCAGTTTTAAACCGGAAATCGCTATTTTGCTTAATAAATTACTGAGGCATGTTTGAATGTTCAGCTATGTGTTTATAAATAAAAGTTAAAATTTAAGAATATTTAATAACAAAAGCACAAGAAACAATAATTTTATTTTGAAGTTATTAAAAATGAATGAACTAAATTCGACATTAAAGAGACATGAGAAAAAATACATTTTAAAAAGCTTTTATAATTATTTATTTAAATATATTTTCATATTCTGTTGTGATATCTCTCAAATTCTCTTGTACCACATTGCCCTATATAAAAGTTAATTTACTCTTTTTTTTTAAACTATGACCCATTAGCAAAATTTAAAAAGCGATTGAAATTTTAAAATTTAATATAATATTTAAACAACCATGGGTAACTAAAACATTGTTTATGTATTTGAACAAAATATAATGCTTAAAGATGATTAAAAACAACTGAAACTAATTTTTCAAGGTAAAAAACATACATTTTATGTAAAAATGAAAACTTCTGCTTTTTTAAGGAATTCTCATCTAACATAAGTTTTCAATCTTTCGCGACATGGTAACCATTTTCAAAATTGCATCTCTAGAGTCAAGAATACTGCCCATAGGCGGGAGGTGAGGGTGGTAAACCTGATGTAGCGCTTCAACCCCCCCCCTCTCGTGTTATATAATCATTCTTGTGATACTTTTGAAAATGCAATAAAAAACGAGGCCTATATCATACCCAACTCCATTGTTTCCCCGCTTGGTTTATCCGCCCCCTCCCTTATCCTGGGCATGCCTCCGATATTGTCAAAAAAATAGATTCGGCTTATTTCAGATTAACATATACATCGATGATTTAAGATTGATTTATGCACTAGTCTTTGAAAGGACAGACAGAGTCATTCAAATAATTATTGACTCCCATTTCCCACGTATATTTCACCTGTCCCCATTTAATGGTTCATTACAACAATCTGGCCATATAACTTCTTGTCTTCCAAGTAAAAAAATATCCAAATCAAACTTAAGTGCATACTGACAGCCTCTCTTAAAGTATAGGAAGCATTATATTGAAATATTTTCCATTTCACCTGACCCGTTAATTCGTGTGTGCAAATGGAGCTCACGCTTCGAGCTCGTTCGTTATTATGCACAATAGTAGTCTATTAATTCCAAAAAGTTATTTCTTTTAGCTTAGAAACACCTATTTAAACATCGTATTTGCTATAGATTAAGCAGGCCGGCGTATAAATAAGGAGGCTTTTAACTTATTAACTATAGCTATGTAATTAAGATAATCTAGTATTAGTTAACTGGTGAATGTATATGGGTATATGCCGAATGAAATGACAGCCGTAAAAAAAGATCAATAATATTTTATCTATTTTACCTTGTAAACTAAAACAAAATTATATTTTCAAAACCTTATATATAAACTACCTAATGTTTTTTGACATTTCCGACAACTTTTAAAAACCATAAAATTAATATTCCAAGATTTTGAGAAAAAAAAATTAATTTGTAAAAAATAATGGAAAAATTGCTTTTAAAAGCGAAAAAACTAACTATATTCAATGACTTGACTCTTTTTTTAAACTCGAAAGTGAGAGCAATGATAAAATTAAATTTTAATCTTGTATTAATCAATATATTCCCAGACCCATCTTAAGCGAAAAAATGACATAAAAAAATCTGTCTCCCGTTTAAGCGAACTAAATAAAATTTTTTAATAAAAATATAAATTTTAAAATTGTTTTTTAGCTCAAAAAATATTTTGTACATCTTGTTGTTTATAACAAAAGTTTTTTCTTCTACCTAAAGTATTTTCATGGGGTTCGGAGTAAAATTATCAAATTATTTGTCTTATTAAGAATTTAATATTTCCAGAAAAAAATAAGAATAGGCGAATTACCAAAAATTTCACCTAAGAACAAAGAAATTTAAATGTAAAAATTAAATTAAACCTCTTAATGGGCGGCCCGTACATTTAATAGCTTTGAGCCGGTGTGCCCAAATCCTAGCCCTCCCGTTTGTTTTATCTATTTTAAATTTTATTCTTTTTGGCCAGGCTCGAAAATTTAAACATAGCTTTGATGATTCTTGCACCAAGGAGCTGTTTATATTTTTCAATAGGTTACAGGCCTTTTGTAGGAAGTGTAATATAGCAAAGTATATTATCTTTATTATTGGATGATTGGTAATATATATAGTATAGAAATTAGCATAGAAGTATATCTAATAATAGAAAAGCTTGTGGATGAGATTAAATGGAACAGTACATATAAATTTGAATATCAACATTACTGTCACCTTTTTTTTTATTCTGACGGCGTCGCTAATCTCTAACAAGTTTAACTATTTGACAAGTAAATCAAGGTTTTCGGGGTTGCTGTTATCAATAGTGACATATTAACGAGCAATGTGCTTGTCATAGCCTGAGTAGAGGCAGCGGATTATTTAGCTGATTCATTCTTACAGCTCCTTCTCGCCATCCATTTTGATGCTTCAAACTAGATTTGAGTGTTTACCAGCGGGTGTCCTTTTGATATACGAAACGTCGGCATCGTTGAGGGCTTCGCGTAGTGGAAAACCAGTCTTACTATCGGTAGCTATGGGTCATAAGCAGATATGGTGACGTCTTCAGCTATTTAGACTTAAGTACAAAATCGTTTAGCTTTAATTAAACGTACTTAGTTTCATCATTCTCATCCCAATTAGATTTGTGATTTTTCACAGAGGGGATAGGCAATCAGGATTTGTTCTACCCATCTCTAGTGGGGCCGTGTTCGTCGGTCGTTTAGTATTCGTCGGTCTTTTGGTATTCGTCGATCGTTGTGTTCGTCGATCGTTTCGTATTTATCGATCGTTTAGTATTTCTCGATCGTTTAGTATTCGTCGGTCGTTACGTATTGGTCGGGTTGAGAACCTTATTCGTCACCTTTAAACGTCAATTCGTTAAAGACCATGTCAGATCGAGGACCATTTATTGTCAGTTCGTTGAGGACCGTTTGTCGTCAGGTCGTTAAGGACTAATATCCGTTCGATGTTAAGGCCTATTGATTGTTCAGGCACCGTGTTTCTTGCCATTTTTGGAGATTGAAGAACCATTTCCGGTCTATGTTTTGACCATTCTGTCTGTTATTCAGACATCTCAATTCCGTATGAATGAGATTCGATTCTAAATTAGGGGGCCATTTCCGTACTAGTTGATGCGCAATCGTTTTAGACCGTAGTGTGCTTGTCTTTGAAACAAATTCGTTGCTTCATCAATTTTTGTCTTGTTACGGCACTTCTGTCTTTCAGACGAAGCTATAATTCGTAATCCCTGATTGACATTGATGAGCGTAATTGTAAGGTGCATCATTCGTTGAATATGAACCTTGTGCGTCAATCACACTTGTACATGGTTCCTCCCTCAATTAGAATCAGTTCTCCACAAGAATAATCGGGCCAACAAATTAAAGGGGGTTAAATTTAATTACTTTAAAAAAACAATTTTCCAATTTATTTAAAATATACTCGATGGCCGACGGGAGGTCCTTCTGGAGATCTCCAGCTCCCGCCTCGTCGCCAATGTAGGAAATGTGAATAAATTATATTCTATTTATTATAAGATATTTGGCAGTATATATATTATAAATATTAGCATAGAAGTACATCTAAAAATAGATAAGCTTGTTGATGAGATTAAATGGAACAGTACATATAAATTTGAATATCAACTACTGTCACCTTTTTTTAGTGTCCAATCTGAAGTCAATCCGGGGGGTGACATATCCGGGATGGGTAGCGCCGCTCTTCAGTGGCAACTCGTTTGGGTTCGGGAACCAAGGTGGGCTTTCAAGTCCGACTGCTGGACTTAACTGATCGGCGTGTTTAAGCGTTGTTTTTTCATTGTCCCGTACTCTCTAAGGGTATAGACCTGTTCTACGCGATTTCCTGCACGGCCGAATATTATATCATTTAATGCGCTTGAGGACGGTCCTCCTAGATTGCTTCATAATTTCTTTTTAGGGCTCAAATCCCACATGCAACCAGACCGTTTGTTCGTAGGTGGTATTCCATACGCTTTTTTTAATTTCATTACATACCGCACGTTTGACCAGACCGTTTGTTCATGTGCGCCATAAGGGTAGAGACTTGTTCTCTCCGAAATTTCCAAACTCGCCATCCTTTTTGACATTGAATTTTGTTTATCGTGAGGCCGTGTTCGTTGGTCGTTTAGTATTCGTCGGTCTTTTGGTATTCGTCGATCGTTGTGTTCGTCGATCAATTTATATGTACTGTTATCTAATCTCATCCACAAGCATTTCTATTTTTAGATATACTTCTATGCTAATTTCTATACTATATATATTACCAATCATCCAATAATAAAGATAATATACTTTGTTATATTACACTTCCTACATTGGCTACGAGGTTGGGATTAGATGGAACAGTACATATAAATTTGAATATTATCAACACCTTTATAACTAAATATTAAATTAAGGTAAAAGGTCCGAAGCGTTTTTATTAAGACTGCATTTACCTATCATAATATGGCTAAATTTTTCATCATAAGGTTAGTTATTCCATTGTTGTTTAAGGTTATTTTAAATGTTTCGCTTCGTTGGGGTTTAAGATAAGATGGGTATTAACACAAAATACTCTAAATTTTTACTGTAGACTTATTTAATCTTATAATCATTTAGGATAAAAAGAAAAGTCGTTATAGAAAATGACCCTAGGGCCATAGTTGTGTTAAATGAAATCGATCCGGCCAGCGTAAAAATTTTTTATGTTTGACCCACGGTCAGCACGGGGTCTCGCCGGATTTTCATAACTTTCAAATGGCTCAAGTTGAATGTTAGGCCGGTCAATTTGCATATTTACTAAAAATAATCGGCTTGGGTATAAGGAGGTGTTGCAAACAAGTATATTTATTTGATTAGGCCATGTATGTGATAATAATTGAGGAAGTTATAACAAGTTAGATTTTGACGATCTTTACATTAGTGTTAAAAATATTTTTGCTCAAATAAACTAGATTAAGAAAGATACAGTTTTTCGTTTAATTATTAAAAAATACATGTCAATTTTACACCTCGGCGTATGAACCATCCTATTTTTTTCAACTCTAAAATTTCGATAATATACTCTTGCCCAATTGTGCAACTTTCATTATACTCAATATCAAAATCAATATTTCATAATTAAAAAAAAAATATTAAATTTAATTAACACAGGCACCTTGATTGTTAAAAAAAGTTGAAGATGTTAAGAAAATAGGCGTTAAAATGAAAGAAATTATTGTTTTTCTTAAAATATAAATTAGATATATTATTGTTTTTTATCGACATCAACATTTTGCCGGGACTTTTAATTCGACCAATCTTTTCGTAGCGTCGTTTGCAACATAATACCAACAATTTTTCTGAAAATTAAGAGTTGATAAATGTATTATCACATTGGAAATTGTGATTTGACATTGGAAGGGAAAACCAAAGAATCTATTAATTATGATTAAAAAAAAATTGAAAAATGTTATATTTCCCACAGCTTCCTTCGCACTGATTAAACTTTTCATCACTCAATCCTGGTAGACCTTTGCCTTATTCTGCCGAGATTTTCTCTTACGAAATATTACGACAACACTGAAAACGCAAAAGTTACTGCTCTAAAAAACATACAAAAAAAATTTTTCATAACATCTTCAATGTTAACGGGACACCCATTTTTCAGTGATTTAGTTGTAAAATTGGTTTCATTAATCTTCCGTTTTTTTAGTTTTTTTTTGCTTTTCTTTCAATGCTTTTCTAGATCTGCTCGGATCTTTGTGGTGTAGCTGAAAAAATAGAATCAGATAATACTGTTGAAGTCTCGTTATTGGCCAAATTTTGATTAACTGATGACATTTCCATCACAAATGTATTAATAATGAAGAAAAATAGCAAGTTTGGCAGAGAAAAATCAATTTGAAGCTTTAGATTGACCTTTAATGATTTAATAATCAAAAAAATAAAAAATATTTTATGTGATACATTACAATTAGAAAAGGTTATACAAGTCACTTGGCTAATTTATTCATTTTAATAGGTATAGAATGAATTATTGCTTAAACTTGTCAATTTGTTTTCTTATTATATGGTGCTCGTTTACATGCTTAATTCTTTTTTTTTAAAATTAAATTTAATTGTTCGTATCACCATCCATGTTTGATCGTAAAGGAATTCAGCTAGATCGTGCTTCAAGTTCCTAAAAAATAATCTAAAAAATCAGAATTAGATTGTGTATTACGCCACTAATTGTTTAAACATGTTTTTTGCGGCCACACAGCCTAAAAAAAATTTTATTGTAAAAACTGATAATGTTATAAGAAGAATTTGCTAGATACCTCTTGTTATGGCACTCAGATCATATATACGCTGACTTATAAAATATGGTAGCACTGCCCAAAACGCCAGCACTTATCACAAATGAGTAAACTGATAATGCCTTTTTTGTAATTGTTTTAACGGTAAGAGGTTATTTACGATAATCGACGGAGAATATGACCTGAATTTAAAATATTTAGGTTCATATTAAAGTTGATTGGGTGCTAAAAAAATACTACCAAGTGGCGTATGCATCGTTTTTTTAAATGTGCAAAACAAATTTACCAGGGATGGTCTTTGTAAAATTGGAAATAATAATTTAGACAAAACATATTGTTAATTTTGGGCATAGTTTTTCATGCGGATTACATAAGGACATATTTTACCTTGTAAAAACGAACTTCTAGGTTTAAAACAAATTTTATAGATGTGAATTAAAGGTAAAATCTTCTGGGGCAATTGATAATCTATTGATGCAAAATTTGTAGAATTAGTTTTTTACATTAGGAGTTATCTAGTAGAAGGACAGCTAAACATTATGTTTTTCGATTAAACTTTCAATCGGCCCACTCGTTTTCAAGTTATCGTCAAGAAACTAGATTTTACAGTTATATTTTAGTTCCTAAATATTTAATTAGTTCCGTGGTTGTATTTTCATTCATTTTGCACCAAGAAATAAGCTTTTGCCGTTTATAACATATTTTTTTCGTTGCATCTCTAAATTTCTTTTTAATATTTAAATATGTTTAAATGATTATTTATAGCTCTGTCCGTGGTCTATTAACAGATGCTTTAAAGTAAGGTTCAAACATTTTTTTTAAAAAGTGGTTTAAAATATTTATTATTACAATTTTTAAAAATTTTTTTTTTATAAAATCCAGAAAATTAACACTTTTTTTCGACATACAAACGCCAATTAGTATATAACTTTTGTATAAGTTTCAAAATATTATAGTTTCGTCAATTGAATTTTTATATTAAACATTAATCGAAAATTAATTAAAATTAAAAACATAATGGATTTGAGAGAATCATTACAGATAATTAAATAATTTACGTTAGCCCATATGCTTTCAAACAAATTTTTTTGACTACTTTTGAATTAGGGGTAATCTAACACGAGTTAAATTGCTTGAGAAACAGTATACATATTTAAGAAATAATTAAATAATGTTTTATGTATCAAAACATAAATCCAAACCCGCCGTAATTGTTTTTTAATGAATAAAGCTTGTCATATTAAAACCTTGCAAATATTAATAAATATAAATGTGAACCTGGCTGAACACAGCCAAAGCCAAGACAGGTCAGCTGAAATTCCAAAAATATATGAGGGAAAAAGGTCTTAATTAAAAAAAAGTCGTGAGAAATAATATTAAGTAAAAAAAGGAATTGTAATTTTCACCTTCTTGCAGTCTCGGCAAAAATATATATATTAAAAGAAGGAGCCAAGTTGCATTATTGTCACCCAGGGTTGGTAAGGATTGTGAATGGGGAGCTGGGTACTTACAAAGGCCCAAGAACATATACACGCCTCGCTGACTTTAGTTATACTTTTAGTATAATAATTTAAACAAAACTTCCTAATGCAAAATAGGACACAGAATTTTAAAGAGCCCATTAACTTTTATAAATTGACGTTAATAGGTAAACTCACAATTATTGCGTTTTTCAATATAAAATTAGATAGAAATATATTTACAAACCCTATAATAAATGGTAAATAAATTTGATTTTATTAGACTCCTTTGTAAAATTTCTAATGTTCAATTCAAAAAAAAAATTTGTTTTTGCGAAAGAGATCTCAAGCATATTTGTTGGGTTGTGGAATTGATGGCTTACGTATCGATAAAAAAAATAAGATTCAGTGTGCATCAACAAACTTATCAGTAATTTTTCTTTTTACAAGCGCCTTCAAAGTTTATTTATATATGGAAAAATGTTTAAAAAATTTAAATCTATGATAAGCTGATCAATGAAACGCACGCTACCTAATTCCATTTTTAATTAACAAAAGAATGTTGAATAAATCATCTTGAGCTTAGAAAATTATCAAATAAATGACCGAAATATCATTTTTCATTTTAATATATAGGCCCATTCTATAGGCCAAATTAGACCGTGCTTATTAAATGGTTTATTTTTTCGTAATTCAACTTACGAATGCTACGGTGAAAAATTTGTAACGGGGTTGCCGTATGGACTAAAATTTTATACCTCCAAAAAAATTAATTCGTATATTAGACAGTTGAACAAATATCAATGTTGGAAACGTGAATTTTATGAAACCATAAAAGAATGCATCCCTATGATGGCCTAATCTCATATATATTTTTCGTTTTTCTTTGTTTCCTCAGTCATTGTCTCCTTAGATCCGTCTATAACAAAAAATGGCCTTTTTTGTTTTTCATAAAAATATACCTTGTTACTTATATTTTTTATCACAAATAATGAAAAATAAATTTTATTAATATATCAAGCTCTTACATCCAGGGCTGGGAAAGAAAACTAAATGGGCTTTTTTTTAACAAGTTTTTGGATTTTTTTTCCAAATGCCCACAAACTCGTGGGCATGGCAAAAGAAAAGCCCCTTTTCTTGCTTAAAGAAAAGGAGCATGTTTAAAAAAAGCCCCTTTTCTTAAAAAAAAACTCCTAGGAGCTTTAAGAAAAAATAACCCACCCATCAAAATTTTTTGAAATTATTATAAAAAACATAAAATGGGTTTTTTGGGGCTCTTTTTAAGAGCCATTTTTTGTGGGTTTTTTTTTGCCCCTTTTCTTAGTAAGGGCTTTTTTTGAATTCTTATTTTGGCCCTTTATATTTGCCCCCCTTACTTTTTTTATGTTTTAGGGGAAAAAATGAGCCAAAGTTTTTTGGCTCATTGTTTTCCCAGCCCTGCTTACATCGGCATAATACAGTATATTTTGCGTCTAAACTTAAATACGAAACGATACATTATCGGTTTTGAATGAAAATATTTGATATTTGAATTTAACAGTTTAACTATTGTGAATGCAAAAATAAAGTAATTTGTGTTTTTGAATCTTTTTTGGTTTTTTGACCTTTACTAAAATTTTAATATTAATAACTGACTAACTAAGTTTGATTAGGAAAAACGGTAAACAGATTTGATATTCTCTAAGATGGCAGGTTCACTCAGTTGTTAATTCATAACTTTCAAATATTGTTGACCTATGTTATACAAAATAAACATTCTGTATTAATATACAAAACTGTTACAAAAAACCTTGAAAATTAGAAATGAGAATAATAATATTTGGCCAATTCGACCAAATTGTAATTTCTAATTTTGTTTATTTTATAGGTCAACAAATTTCTGAGAGTTATGAGCAAAATATAAAGATCAACTGCCATCTTACAAATTTTTTAATCCGAATTGTTTTTTCTAATCAAACTTAGTAGTCAACTATAAACAGTAAAAATTTTAGAAAAAATGTCAAAAAAAAATTATAATAAGAATAAAATAATTGTAACCCGAATATTACGTGTCGTATTTATGTTTGGATACAAAATATATGTAAGAGTTCTAAAAAAAATTTTTCATCCTTATGAGTTTGTATATATATGTCACAAAGGATTATTATAATAATTGAATTTTTTCTTTTCAGCGTATTCTCGAGGCCGCAAAATCTGTCAAAAAGCCCCATTTTCTTCGATATAGATGGATTTAAGGAGCCGAAGGCAAGAGAAATAAAGAACAAAAAAATTTTATGGGATAGGGTCATCATGAACATGTATGTTTTTATGTTTTCATATACTTCTTTCTAACAATGATATTTATTGACCTGTGTTATATATATAGGAGAAAGGTCACAAATTTACCAATGAAAAATATAATTTTCTGGTGTTATTACATTTTGAATGTGCTGGGGTCCAGATGGACCTTACAGTGCATCGGGAGTTAAAACAATGATTTTCTAATCAACTTGTTTTTAAGGCGTTCCGTTAATGGCAACGAGGCAAAATACTTTACAGATATTTTCGTAAAATTTTCAAAATTTTGAAAAAAAAATTATTGTAATAAAACGCCAATTTTTGAATAGTCGCCATTTTGTTTTTGCACATTAAATACTATTTCAAATATAAAAAGTATTCAAAAAAAATTGAAATTTTCCGAAAATAAAAAATTCACTTTGGTGCTAACCATCTTTAGGTAATTTTATCTTTTTTTTTAAATTTAATTTACATGGCCATTATTAGGCAGCATTATACTTCTATATAAAATTAATCGTCCTCAAATTATATCTTTAATTAATTCAAATTTATCGTTTATATATAATATTTATTTTCATTGTGATTGTTGCAAAAATAATTAAGTCAAAAAAATATATAATATATACATTGTAAAAATACATAATTAACACAATAAAATAGTACAATAAAATAAAAGGAGCGCAGATATGCAAAAAAAAATTAGGATATAATAGTACGGTCGTATTAAGCACACAAACTACTCTCTTTGGCCCATAATATATGGATTAGAGAGGGAAAATTATTCAATATTGGTTTTGTTTAAAATATATTTTTGTAGCATTACATTTTGCAAATTGTTATGTAACTTAATTAAATAACTATGGCTTATCATACACTGGTCAACAAATTTGTAAGATAAATAAACCGATCAAAATTAACCACACAATTTCAATATTTTTAAAAACTAAAAAAAATTGAGATAAAGATTGTATAAAATTTTACAAATATTAAATATTCTTCCTAATTTATAAAATTTGATTTTAGGGCAAAAAATAAAATTTGTAAATATTAACCGAAAAATTTGACCTCCAACTTTAATATTAAAGTTAGAGAGTAACTTAAATAAAATAACATAATTTTTTGATAAAATTTCTTTTTTTTACGTACCAATTAATAATAGACATACTACAAAAAGTTTAATGTTTAAAAATACAACTTATAGCTGTTACAATTAATCCATTTTTATACTTAAAAGACGATTCAATTAAAACTTCGCTAAAATTTGTCGACCTGGGCGTATCAAAGATCTAAAAATAAATATATCAAATATAATAGCAACACAAAACTAATCATTCTAATGATCATAGATTTAAACAAATGCATGCGTGAAAATAAAATAAAAGAAACTATCAAAAGGCCTCAAAAAAACTTGAATAATAAATAATCACAAATATAAAAGAGTAACGAAATTTTGAAAAATAATGGTATATAAAAATCTAAGACAAGTGTAAAATTAAAAAGTTCTATGGTCAAATAATTTTTGATTTATTTTGTTATGTACAACAACATCAAGCAAGAGCTCCAAAAATGATCATGCTAATAAAATCTGAAAAAGATGCAATTATGCTGTCCAATAATATAAAATAAAATGAAAAGACTATGCGTTTAGCGAAACGAAGTGCTAAAATTTTACCACAGATAAGGAATTCTTAAAAGAACCTGGAAAAATTGGAAATTATGTGAAAATTATTTGAGTATTAAAAATTATATACTGTAAAAGGGTAGATTAAAACGATTAATAAGGCAGCCATAAAGATTGATTGAATATATTGTTGGGATTAGGCAAAAGTGAATGTAAGCAATTCGGGCAACGATATAAATTTCGCCGGCATTAAAAGATTTTATTTCAAGCCAAAAACTGTGTAAAAATGCGTCTTTAAATTGTTGTATTGCAAAAAAAAAATGTTGCATTATTTAAATAAAATATCTCATTGGCACAAACCTAATTGGGCATCGCAAAAGAAGTTTTTGATATAGTGCCATGTTAAAAATCAATTTGGTTCAGTCGTAAAATTTTTAATAAAATTAAATCATGTGCGGGGCTAAAAACTGTGCTTCGTCCATACAACTCTTTTTCTGATAAAATATAATTACTGTTTTAAATAGTTAAACAATGTTATTAGAGTTACAATGAAATTCATGACCGTTCATCAATATGGAGTTCTAGAGCGTTTACAAACAAAAAATTGATTGAAAAAATTCAAATAAAATGGCGTAAAATGAAATAGCGCACGACAATGACTAGCTTTGATAAACAATCTCGTATATGCCGATGTCAAAGAGGCATTTCTTATTTACGCGTTAACAGATGTTATAAGCCAAGAAACAAATATCTAATTGGTTTTATATATATTTTATGGCGATAGGTAATCATACTAATGTTCATGGTGCACCTAAATTTTAAATAAAATCGAGGTAATATAATGGGTAAGCATCCAAAATATGTTACTCTTTAAATTAACGACCAAAAAAAAATACAAGAAAAGAATTAAATTATTTAGCTCCTGATTAGTAAAAATCTAATCACCCTGATATATAATGTGTTGTTTTTTTATCTCGTTCTTACAAAAACTGTTCAAA
This sequence comes from Acutogordius australiensis, assembly GCA_030555515.1. Taxonomy (NCBI): domain Eukaryota; kingdom Metazoa; phylum Nematomorpha; class Gordioida; order Gordea; family Gordiidae; genus Acutogordius; species Acutogordius australiensis. Next base: position 2,139,497 of record CM060245.1, read on the forward strand.
AAACACATATTATTTCACCGTCGTAATAGATGTATGGTGTGTGTAAAGAGAGATGAACCAAATAAATTCCCATTTTTGTGAAAGGAAACAACACGATTTTTTAAATTTTTTGAAAGACAAACAAATTATTGTTTGTGGCAATGGCCAAAACGGGGTCCTGAGGGTGCCAACTGGCGTGCAAGATCTTTTTGCTAAAATCAAATGAATCAACGCCAATAGTGCGGGATTTCGGGCGCCGCAGATCGATTGTGTTCACGATATTCGAATTGCTGGTAATGGGCTTAGCAGTAGATGATGAACCGAAGCCTGAATTGGCGGAAGAGGAGGCGCTAGCATGCGCAGCTGATTTAAAACCGTGATGGTTATTGTGTTTGGCCCGTTTATTTTTACGGTTTCGACGGAGTGTGGCAAACAAACCGCCCGAACTTTCGGTCGCGTCGTCTGCTACAGGGTTTTCGCCATCTTGGCTATTATCGCTGGAATCACCGGCGGCCTCTTCATCGCTTGAGCTATCAGTAAGGGTACCCGAGGGATTGCGGACATTGGAGGTGTCAGGGGATAGGGTGTGCAGGGAATCTAAAGTTTTGTCGAAACAAATAATAGGGAGGTGTTGAAATTAAGGCATCGGTCATTAATTTTTTAAAAACACTAAAATTATCTGTCTTAAATCAAAATCCATTTTACCATTTTTTTAAGATCAAAATTCAAAATGTATAGGGCACCTCATTTTCATAAATTTGATTTTATGGTGAAAAACTTTACTTTTGTCATTTTTTAAGGCTGACACAAAAGATTAAAAAAGGTTAAATATTAGAAATGAAGACAATAATATTTAATTTGGCAATATCAAGCAATGTTTATAGTTTTGTTTTTATTTTCTTGAAAAAGGAGTACAAAACGCATGGTTTATGATAAAAAAATTCGTATAACGTTGCCATAATAAAACGTGTTGATAACTCGTTATTATAAAAAAATTCTTTTGATTTTAATTTTACTAAAAAACCAAATCAATAACGGATGTGGGTATCCGGTCTTCATGTAAAATTTTTTTGTTTATAAGCTTGCAAATTTCTGAAATTTGTTTGCTGGATTTATCAAATTTTACAATTTAACAATGCTACTCTTAGAAGAATAAATTAATGTATTACATTTATAAAAATCCTTAAATCAATTTTTTACCACTAAAGGAGATATTTAATGGCAAAAAAAAGAGCAAAATAATATAAATTAGGTAAAACATGGCATTAAAAAATAAAGGTTTATTTCTTGAATGATAATTTGAAATTTGTGGTTATATCTTTCGGGGTAATCAAAATCAGCAACAAAATCAATGCATTAAAAAAATTTAAGAATACAAGCGTAGCCCAATTTAAAACACTAAACTAGCCATATGTGAAACATCAAAAGGCTATATATTAAATTTAATAACTTTGGCCTTCTTCTGTAATCGGGATATCAATGCTATCTTGTCGACTAAGGTCGTATCGTGAAGAATATGGGTCTCCGGAGAAGCCTTTATTTGATTTTGCACTTCCCGTGGCTTAAATAAATAAAAAATAATTACCGGCTATTTATACAATAACTAATAAACATGTAAAACTTTAAAAATAGTTACATATTTTTTATTGAAAAAAACAAAACTTTTCTGTCGATTGAAACCAACAAACCCAAAGATATTGATCAAATTGTCTGCTAAAAATTTACCTTATTTACAATAAATGACATAATTGTTATAAAAAATAAATAATATTAAATTGAACTATTAAATGTCAAATCACAAAAACTTTCTTTTAAAAAACGTTTGATTTGTAATAATTTTCCATAAAACTTATAAGCGTTACTTTCGTTATTTTGAACGGGTGGCGTATAACCGGCCACAATTTGGACGGGCCTGAGGGGTTTGTAGTAAATGTAATTGACTCGCGAAGAAGTCAAGGGAACGCTTTTAGGGCGCCGAGTCAGGCCGTCGATAGCGGAAGTGAAAGGCGATTTATTGGGCGCGGGATAGGAAAATTTAGGGCTGTGCGACGAAATCTTGAGGGCTGCCGTGTCAGGGACACCGGCTTGGAAGGTTTGTTCAGTGAGAGTGTTGAGATCGAAAATGCGGAAAACGTTGTTGTAGGAACCGGTAAGTAGGGAGCTGTACACGAGTAAAATATTTTATATTTAATATTTATGGGACATTAAACACTAACTCATGAGAAAGAGTCAAATGTTATTTAAATATATGGGTAACATTTTTGATTAGATCAATTAACATAGCTAGGTTAAGATTAGTTGAAGGTCAACCAAATTTTCACTAGGGTCAGGTTCTTTAAATATTTCATTGAATGATATTATCATAATGATTTTTAAAGTATTTTTGATGAGATAAAATAACTTTTAAGCATGATTTTATAAACAAAATTGAATGCAGAAGTAGATTTTAAAATTTTCAAAACTCATCTTGTAAACGCATAAAATACTACAAATTCAAAAAGAAGAAGTTATCTAAAATACTCGTTATTGCCGCTCCAACACACCTCAAATTTGTCGAATATGGCGTCATTTTCATATAAGGCACATAGTTTGAATCTATAAATAATAAAATAAACGACATGATTTTAAAAATTAACTACTTCAATGTATCCTATATTTGATTGAGCTAAAACATTAAAAACTCATACCACTTTGTAGAAATTGAATATAAATATAACATGTAAATAAAATTTTGCATTGCATTAATTATTATATCTAAACACTATAAAATCATACCTCTTATTTTCAATTTCAAAATTATATATGAAAAAAATCCCTATATTTTGACGATTTTTGATCGAAATGCAACATTTTTTTTTTAAATTCACAAGAATTAAAAAACCTGAGTTGGTCAAGTACGTTGAAGGTGTGCCAGGCCCGGGTCTCGTAACGCGTGTCCCAAATCTTGACGGTAAGGTAATCACGCGTTGCGAATTTGAAGTCGGGAACCGAAGAAGAGGAGAGGGCGTTGTTTATGGCTGGGTTAGATAGGCCACCAGTTGGGCCATTACTGGACGTGTAGGAGGAAGAGTTGCTAGGGGCTTACGTGTAAAATTACAAAATTTAATTTATTACTGTAATAAAAATTTTATAAAAATCACAATTAGCTTTAGCTATTTAAATTATACACATGATATGTAGAGCATTTATAAATGAAAAAAAAAATATTTTGAATGACCTTAAAATGAGCGTCATGGTAAGGCAAAAATGTTAAGGGAAACAGAAGAAAAGAATAGAAAAACATGGATAATTACATATTATTTAAAAAATTGGATAAGGTAAATAGTAAAATAGATTCTTAAGATGTTTAAAAAATGATTTATGTAAAAAGAACTTTTAATCTTAGTGACAGTTAAATTATGGCTTTGGCATGGTTAAACAGTTATAGGTATTATGTTTCATTCTCGATTTAAAACCTCTATCTGATGCTTTATAAATATAATTGTAATTTACATTTCCACATAACAATTTTATATAACATAAAAAAAATAAGTGAAAATTGGGCACAAAAATTTGAAATACTTTTTTGAGGAGAAGGTTGGGCACAAGCAAAGCGGACATCCGAAACACTGGCGATAATTTCGGAAAAGAAGGATTTTGAGGCCGTGTTGGAACCGATGGAATTTGGTGTTTCGGGTGGACCGAGGTCTTCAAACACTAAGTATATGTATAAAATAGCTATGTAAATAACGCCAGTATATTTCAAAATACCTTCTAACACGCAAGCAGATCAATATTATAATAGGTCGGCTGAATAAAAGAGCCAACTCGATCAATTCTTTTTTTTTTATACTGTACCAATCAATAGGAGAAAAGGAGACTAGGAGTATACATATAAAAATTTAAAAAAAATTTATTTAAATGAACTTCTACACTTATAAAAGCTATTTTTAAAATTCCCTTGCAAGCAATCAAAATTAAATCATGTAATATAATATCGACAATTAAATAGTTCGAAGTACACATAAATTAATTATCTAAAATACATATTTTTTTACTTTTCATCAATTTTTTAAACATAACTATAATTTTGGCTAAAAAGATAAAACTTGAAAAAACGGAAAAACTAAAAAATTTAAATTATTGGCTATTTTTGTTAAATAAATATAAATATAAGTAGGGAAAAAGGTTGGAAAAAAAATTTTCCGTTAATTTCTACAAGCACAACATATTATATTTTTGTATACGTTTAGCGTGTTTGTCGCACAAAGCCCGGTCTCTCATATCGCACAGGCGTATGATGCCTTTAGATGTAGCATAAACGAAAAGGTTGCATTCAGATGGATGGAATTCGGCGGCGGTTATAACTTCCGAAAGGTCTTCCATATTGCTCGGTTTTAGATCGACTATATCTATAATGCGGTAAATAAAAATAAATATCATATATATTTTATATGTTAAAAAAATACATATACAACATAAGATATATATAAATTTATAAATTTTGAAAAACCAAAATATATTTAAGTTTAAAAATCTTAAATTGCTAATATAAAGAAAAATTACGGATGTAAATATTGATGTCAAAACACAGATTTGAATACACTATTTTTTAGGCAGGTTATATACAATTGACGCTTTTAACTAATTATGTCAAGCCCCAAGCGGAAGGAAATGATCGGGCCCATGATTCCAACTATTTACAAAAACTACCAACCATAGTTTAATATAAAATATGTATAAGAAAATTTACATAATTATCAATTCATAAAAAGATTAAATAAGGTAAAACAGAATAAATCTTTTAAAGTTAACTGACAAATTAAAAGTAAAAATTGATGGGCCATACCTATTAAACTTAGAATCAAAATCAGCATAATGAATAAAATACAAACATATATAACTCCTCTATTTAAGGTATTTAAATTTAAAAAAAAAAAGAAAAAATAAGGCTTAAGTACTCACTAAAACTAATGTTATCGCAGGACAGGTTCCAAAGGTTGATCCTGAGATCGTCGGCGGATAAAAAGGTTTCCTGGTCACTGTTGATGCTTATGGAATTTATGTGGTAGGTGTGAGCATTTGCGTATATGCGTTTGAGTGTGGCCTCTACCTGCAATCATATTTCAAATATTATTTGGAAATTCAAACAATTATAATATAAAAAAGACTTAAATGTCGAGGTTTAAAATGTTTTGTATATACTCTAGGAAAAAAAACTAGACTTTAATAAATTTTATAAACAACATCTTGCACTAGCCTCAAATACTTTTAAAAGACGTTGAAATTAATACGAGTCTAATTTAAATAACAATTTTATGATAACTACATTTTATATAATACTATTTTAAATTGTAAGGATGGTTAAATTATTAAGTTTTTTCAATTATTTTTCTATTTTCAGTTTTTTTAATTAAAAAGCCGATATTATTGTAACATTTAAGGTTTAATATTTTTAAATGTATTATCACAAAGTTAATCTATCTAATTTAAGCAACATATTTTAAAAAATGGTAGAAACATTTGTAGTCAAAATTAATAAATACAAGATATTAAAAGTATTTAGAAAAATTTGGTAAATTTATAAAGTTATACTTAAAATTGCATTATAGAAGAATGTATAAGGGTTAATAATCAAAACCATAAGTTCGGTTTGTGTGATTTTGGGAACGACTAGATTGTTTATATGCCGGGACGTTTTCGTTATGTACCCAGTTTCGTCTTTCACGTTAAAACCCTCGAATTTTTTGTCTCGCTCCATTATTTTCCATAATTTGATTGTTTTGTCTATCATTAAATAAATTATAACATATGATAAGCCAATTAAAAATTTAAAAAAATAATCATTTATCTCCAATTAAATAAACAAGATATAATAACAAACATAAAATAATTGTAACATTACATCTAAAACCAAAAATATAGATATTTCGACATTATCGTTTATCAAGGTCAGGTGCAAAATATATTTAAAAAATTCAATGTAAAGTTGTCTAAAATTAAATATAATATTTCAAACCAAGATTCCAAACTAATGAATAAGATATTTTCTATGCATTTTGCCACAACCTCGTTTAAAATAATATTAAACTTAATTCAACGTAATCTTGTGTAACTAATTTTGCATGCTAGCTAACTGGGAAATCAAATATTAAGTTGGAAATCAAAAACAAAATGCTGAAAAATGGGGAATAAACCATTGGTTGTAAGGAGAAAGTAAGAGGGGTATCTGGGCTGGAGCCATTTGATACGATTGATTTTTTCCTCAATCTCGAGACTTTTGAGGTAATCGAATTCTGGCTCATGGCTTTGGAAGGTAGAATAAAAATTGTATTCGGTGGCTATGAAGGGGGGTTTATTTGCATCGTTGTGGAATCGATTTCGATTAGATGGGTTACCGTATTGTGAGGATGAAGGAGTCTAGAATGTACAAGAGAAGGATTACCGTCAAGGCCCAATGCCGGCCAACACAAATTAGCCGAGCAGGGCCGTGATATAAGGGACCTATAATACTTTTAGGTAAGGCAAGGCCAACATTCATTTTTTTTAAATTGCCTTATCAATTTCCTGCCACTAGAACTTTTGACTTAAATTGTTACACATTTGGGCAGAAGATATATCACATTTGGGGAAAAAATCCATAGGATGAATGACCATATCTCAAATATATTTTCCGTTTTCTAAACATTTTTAGTTGGCTAATTTCCAGGCCAAAAAATGGCCAAAATTTACAACCTAGGGGATATTTAAAAAAGAAAAAAATAAAATTTTTTGTATTAAAATCACTTGTAATTTTGCAAAGGAATAAAGGTAAAACTCGTCATATAAATAATACCCCTCCCTCTATTGTGTATAAACTTTTTACAACAAAAGTTAATTCTTGTCGATTTGTGTAATAATATATGACAATAAGATAAAAAAACAATAATTCCAATTTATATGAAAAAACTTGTTCCTCTCAAAAAGTAAATAACTTTTCTAGATATTTAATATATTAGGGCGAATTACGAAAAATTCAGCAATAACGCTGAGCAATGATTTAATATCCCAGTCTTGTCATTAGGTTAATATTTTCGTTTATAATAGAAGGTACTTTATCAGGAAAATTACATATTAGAAAAAGCAAGATTCAACACGCCCTAAAAACAATTTCAACTCTTTTTTCCTTTTAAAAATATTTTATAAGTTCAATTTTTTTAATAGAGGAAACAAAAGTTTGATTTCTTATCCATGTTTATATTTAGCATATGGAGTTAATTTAAAAATGATTAGAATAATAAATTTTATTTAAATAAAAGAATGGATATTGGTCGCCATTTTAGTTAAATAAACTTATATATAAATTGGATAACATTAATAATTCGTTCAAAATATATATACTTGACCTGTCATAAAAGTTTCAAAATAAGGTCGTTGAAATAATATACAAATTATTAACAAGAACAATTTTGAAACATCAAATTTGTTATCAAAAATTAACAAACTTTGACAGACAAATTATTTTTTATATTTTCACACCTATAAAGAAATTTTAAAGCCATAAATATTATGGTGGGAAACAATAAAAATAATATATCAAATAATTTTGTCTATAACTTGCGAAAAAAAGTTAAAAACACAATTTATATTAATGTCATCTATACGACAATATTATATTTATGCTTTTCATGTATTCATATTACATCGCTTTTGTAATACAATTTTAAAGCATATTTTGGTTATAAAAATTTTATTTTTTAATTTTCAAAGATTATTAATTTAAGGCTGCTCAATATATTGCAAGGGAGTAAAATGTAAAAAAAATCTTTGTTTTTTTGTTAAAATTCGTTAAAATGATATTAACTACATTAAAATAAAAAACTTAAGTTATATTTTAAATATAAAGGTCATTTTTTACAGATCAACTGTAGGCCATCTATTTAAATACAATATTTTATTTAATGAAAGTGTAATTAGGTCTTCTTAATCTTTTAAACAGCTAGCTTTTATGACAAAATTTTTCTGAAGTTTTTGGCTTAAAATAAAGCTTAACACATCTTCATTTTACCATAAAATAATTTTTTAATATATGAAAAATTGTTTGCAAGTTTTAATTATTAAACGTAAAACAAAAAAAGGCATGTAAATTGTGATATTCCATATTTTAAGAAAACTTATAATTTGTAGGTTAAAAAATATAATTTAACTATTTATTATGCAAAACTTAAATTAGTTATATATTTTCAAGCCCAATAAAAAAAATATTATTATAATCGTATTGCTTATTTTAAACTTTCTAAATTTTGCCACGACAGCCTTCCTTAGAATACTTTTTTCATTCAGCCCTAATCAGCTAGCAATCGAGATTTGGTCCCCCTTTAAAAACCCAACAATTTTTATAGGTCTAAAAAGAAGATACGTACATTGTAAGGGGCGGTTGCATTGGTGTCAGGGTTGAGTAAATTATTTTGTGGATATGGAGGATTGCTTTGCTCGGGTTCTTCATCTTCCCCGTTATTAGAGGGCGGGAATTCGATATTTTCTCGGCGAAAAATAACGACCCGGCCACCTTTGTCACCTGTTGCTAAAAGACGGCCATCTTGGTTGAACTCGACGGTCGATATTAGGTCGGCTAAATAGGAATTAAGAAAAAATAAATTTTTAAAAGTCCATCTGATATGTAGAAAGTGAACGAATAAACGTATTTGACCACACACTTTTAAATGTTTCTCCTATTTTTTTTGAAATAAGTTTGCCATAAATCAGGAGTAACTAATATTTTTAATTTTAATTCAAATTAATAAATTACCATAAAAACGTAATTGGAAATTTTGTAAACCACAAATAAGGGATTTTAGGAGCATTTATAAAAAATTAAATAAATTTAAACAAACTCTATTTGTGCATTCTTTAGTAAATATAGCAAAAATGTATTTTGTGGTTTTGTGAGTTTTTCAAAATATCAAAAAAAATTTAATGGGCAGTAAAAAAGTTTATTGATAACTCTATTTTCTTAAAAAAAATTTTGACCCGTGAATAACGATATGTAATAAATCGTATATAATTTGTAGTTATTTAAAAAAACATAAAGAGGTTTATTACAAAAAATTTAAACTAAAAAAAAATAATCATAAAAATATAATTAAGAATTTTAGTTGCCTAAATTTGAAACAAGACAAGATTGGGCCGAAAACGAAGACAAAATTTTGAACATTAAATATATTTTAATTTAATTTTCGAGCGTAGCTTGTGATATGTGAGACAAAATTAAATTGAAAATTTATGACAAGTTATAAATCAACTCCGTTAATGGGTTTTGAAGAAAAATGGATTTCAAGGTCAGATACTAGAGGTAATTAGCGTCTAAACTAGCCAAATTGTGAAAAAAATCTTTAAAACAAATTAACAACTAGCTGGCTTTGCTAAATCAAAATACAAAAAAAAGTTAAAATTTTAAAAATATGTATGGCCAATTTTAAGTTCAGCATAAACGCGTTGTGGTCCAACATATGATTTTGGAAAACTGACTAAAAAGTTTAAATAAGAAGTTTGCTCTTCTGTTAATGAAAAAATCCATAAAATTGGACAAAAAGTCGAAAAAAAAAGAGTTTTATTTTTATGGAAATGTTTAAAACAAAATATTTAGGTCGATACGGGCGGATAAACGTAATAAGGGTAAAAAAGAATATCTTTAAAAAGAAATTTGAGTAACTTTTTAAAGTTACTCCGCAAGGACAAGTAAATGCGCCAACGCCAGTATATCGCGTAAAAGTGTTTGAAGAATAATTAATATTTATCAAGATGGCTACGGCTAGTGAAATAAACAATTTTAACGATAAAAACGCATTTGATTAACATTGAGATGGCTATAAAAAAACTTGTTGGGCTTAGGGCACGTGCAAAGAGAGTTTTTATTAATTTCCAAAATTCTGAATTTTTTAAAAATTTATATTTTTTTCAAAATTTGTTTAAAAATTTTATATTTCAGAAAAAGCATTTTATGCGCATAAACTTAATTTGGCAACTTTTTAAAAATTTGGGTTTTATATCAAAATAATATTTTTCAAATTTTAAAAATTTCACGAAAAACTCACTTTGCACGTGCCCTTATCCAACAACGGCAAAATTACATAAAATCTCATTTTTTTATATTAGCCGTTAAAGGCTGTAATTAAAATATTTTTTAAATTGCCTAAAATTAACATATCTCAAACGACTTTGCCTCGGCTTATCAGTTAATTTGACTTCTTTGCCCAAAAAGATGATATTTAATATGAGAGGCATTAAATTAGATAAATATTTTAAACGGAAGATGAACTCAACAGGAAAAGATTAAAATTAAATGCAACACAAACAAAAATAAAATTTTGAAGTCGAACTTACAACGAACAATATTATAAGGCTTATTCAATCTGAAAAATCAAATAATTTGTTCGTTAACGGTTCACAAATAGCCATTCCAGCGTCTCCTACTCCCCAAATTTCATGGAAGAGCTACCCCCCTCGGCAAAATCTCGGGGGTAACAAACTTCTTAATTTATTCATATTTCCCCCATAACTATACCTACCCCCCTCGAATACCTACCCCCCTCGGCCGATTTTTTGGAACCGCTTGGTTCCTACCCACCCCGGAGTAGGAGACACTGAGCCACCCCAACTTCCACCCCCCCCCCCCCCCCGCCGGCCTCATCTTTAAAATAAATATGGAATAACTGTAAGATAATATTTTCCATTTAATACACGCTAACAAATTTCATCGGTTTCAAGGAAAAAGATGCTTCAAATTTATATAATAAAGAATAAAAAAATGATATCTGTACGTTTAAAGTTTGGTAATTATTTTAATAAATTTTATCTGAAAATTCTAAATATTCTCAAATTTTAATATATACAACACAATCAGTCAGAGACCATTATTATGTAAATCAAATCCTGGTGCCGAAACTCAAAATATATTTAAAATTTTTTTTAAAATGTATATATAAATAAATAAGTACATCCATAGCTGATAAACCATTTCAACGTGGCTCATACAAAAGCTATAACATTCAATAAAAATAACCTGCCAAAAAAATTTTTGGAAAATTTTTTATAAAACAAGAATGAACTTTAAATGCGCGCTAAAACAAGATAAAATAAAACCTTCACCTTTGGCACTTCAAACACCTTTTTATGATTAAAAAAATTGAAACAATTCCTTATTCTGTAAAATCAATTCAAACGAAATAACTCAAATCAAAATTTTTATGAATTTAAGCATTTCTAAAGTATTATTCAGAAAACTAAGAAAATTTTTTTCAAAAATTAATCATAACCAGGGCTGGAAAAAAACAAATGGGCATTTTTTTAACAATGAGTTTTTTTCCCCAAATGCCGACAAACTCGATGGCATGGCAAAATAAAAGCCCCAAAAAAAACTCCTAGGAGCGTTAAGAAAAATAACCCACCCATCATTATAATAAAAAAAAACAAAATTTTTCGAATATAGAAAAAACATAAAATGGGCTTTTTGGGGTTCTTTTTGAGAGCCACTATTTAGGAGTTTTTTTTGCCAATTTTCTTAGTAAAGGCTTTTTTGAAATTTTATTTTGGCTCTTTATTTATAGCCCCTTTTCTTTTTTTATGTGGGGGGAAAAATAAGCCAAAGTTTTTTGGCTCATTGTTTTCCCAGCACTGATCATAACAATTTGGCGCACTTAAAAAAATTGTTAATCATAAACATTACACTATGTTACAAAAACAAACTAAAAGACATAAAATTCCGGCAAAATAAATATGCTTTTTCTGGCCTTAAAATCTGTTTTTAAAAAATTCAAAATATTATACATGTAATTCAATGTTTCAAACTATAATAGACATTTTAATATAACATTAAACTGGTATTAATATTTTACAAATATGTTGGATATAAAATGACAAAAGGCTAAATTAAAATTTGAAAAAATGACATAAGTAAAAAGGAGTTCCAGATTTATATCCATAAAGGGACAGTTATCCGTCAGGGCCTTTGCCTCTGTTAACTCTATAGCTTCGATTAGGAATTTTCAGCTATGGCCCTAAAAATATGGTTTATTACTAATTCACCCATCCTGCTATTAACAAGCTCAAAGTTGGCCTAACTAGAATGTAGAAAAGGCAACAAAGCTTACAAGCGTTCAACGTAGTCCGGTACAATAAAAATAAAAATTCTAATTTTTTTTTGCCAAATTTAAAATAAAGTGAATGCCAAAAGATGACCTTGAAACTTATTAAAAAATAATCACATTTTTCAAGATTTAATGAAAATTTTCAACAGAATCATAAAGGAAGAATGAGCCGATAAAGGAATTGGAGACATTTGCAACGGTGTAAAAGAAAAAGATTGCCTTTTTATTTTTAAAGTGGAACAACAAGCAGGAATCGGAAAGCTAAACCTAGCCTAGGGGTAACAAGCGACAATCGCGTATCCAAATATAAACCAAAATCCCGTAGAGACAAGGTTTAAGTTAGAGCTAATTTTATGAGACCAAACCGGTAACCCTCTGTATTTTCATATCCTTTTTTATTAAACTTTTTAATCTTTTTAAAAATAAAAAAGATATAAAATTATAAATAAAATAATGAAAAATTGAATACATAAAAATAATAATTAAACTGTTAAAATTAAACTTCAAAATTATTAATCAAATATATTATATATTTAGGTTGGGGTCCCATATATTCTGAATAACCTGTAAAAAATTTATGGCAACTATGGTTTTTGGTCAAGTTTTTGGCGTTGATTACGAATATGAAATCAGAATTTTAGCCAAATGCCTCAGATTTTAGGTTATTCGGTGTCAAAGTTGATTTTCAATTTTGGGGTATTTTGGGCTTCTATATCAAACCTATGGGTTGGGTAGTAACAAAAGTTTAAAAATTTATAACAAAAACATTCATTCTTAACGTAAGGGGTTTGAATTTTTTTTTAATATTTATTTTTTTTCTATTTTTTTATTTTTTTTCGTGGTTTTGGTCATCCGTTTTATGACCCTAAATAACTTGAAAGTAAATTGCTAAAAATATTATGTAATAACCTTTTTTAGATATGTTTTTTATAAGGAATCTGAATATGCCGATAGATTTTTTTGTAGAATTAATAGTAAAAGAAATTTTGTAAATTTTTTTCTAAACTTTGGATGCGGGTTAAAAAAAAATTGGAGGCATAGGGAAAAAAATTAAACCCGGAATCGTTATAGCAAGAAAATTCTCTACAAAACCCTCAAAAAATCGTGTTGTTTTTTTTTGTTGTCCAGTGTAATATAATTGTAAAATAGAAGGTAGGTTAAAAAAAACATTGTCTTTTCATTAGTAGGTATAATCGGGGTCTTCAATCTAATAAAATGGCCAAGATTTAATAAAGTTTAGGGAAAAGTTACATATAGCTTAACATGTATGATTACTATTTACAAATTTCGTCATTTTCTCTTCCCAAACATTGATTTTTATTAACCAAAGTCATGCAGATGTGCAGCTAGCCCCCTCCCTCATAAAACAATTTTTAATTTAGAGACTGTTCTATATAAAAAAAACACATAAATTAGAGACCAAAATGGTATATTAAATAAATATGCAATATTTTGTACAATGTTGAATATTTTTTTGTACTCGTTTAAAAAACTAAAAATGGTTAATAAGCATATATATATTTAAATCAAAAAAATTAACGTAAAGTAATGGTCTAACTCAAAACTTTTTATTGCAAGCACCCTTCAAACTCCGGATGCCCTAAGTTAAATGAGCACCAATAACCTAAGTTTAAGCCGGAACTCAGAAAGTCAAAAATATAGTGTTAACACAAGAATCTATTGACCACGTTTACAACAACTTATACAAAAGGCAAAACGAGAGCCTAATGCGATCAGGCTGACCTGAAAAAGGGAATAAAACAATGTTAATGATGCAAGCATTTTCACCTAGCACAAAATTATTCCAACCCATCTCCATTAGGTTATTTCAAAAAAAAATTCCATCGCTTATGGCTATAAGTGGAAAACTGAAATGAAATTACAAACAAAAAATTTTTAAAAAGGCACCCAATCAAAAGGATGAAATTAAGTAGCACTCTGATAAAAACTGACCCGATTAAAGTATTTTTCGGTATCAGACCAGTTGAGTCTTGCCGTTTTAAATAACTCTCAGGCCATAAAGATTAGCTGATCTGAAAAAACTAGGAGATAGACATCAGTGTCAAATATTAAAACGGTATAAGGAGGATGAGTTGGTGTGGAATATAAAATGAATGTTAAAAGCCACGTATATATTCAAAAGACATACATATTGATTTTGAATTAATTATTTTATATTTTTCAAAAAAAATAAGAGTCACCATGGGCTCAGTGGTAAGGAGGAAGAAGATTATAAGTCAAAAAACCATTAAATTTTGCCAGAAATTATCTTACAGTGTTGAAAAAGATTACCTAAAAACGACAAAGGATCTAATATGCTGGGTGGGTGTTTAGTTTTTGGTATTAGATTATAAATTTAATAGCAAGACAAGACATTAGCCAGACATTAATTAGATGATACAAAAGCGCGAGTCAATGAGAGGGCGTATGATAATGATGACAAAAGAAAATTAATTATTGAATTATAATCTTGAGAGTATGAGGAAGGTATATTAGGTGTATTTGGTGGTTTTGGAGCAGAATAAATTTTGCAAAAAAAACTAAGGGCGCGTTCAGACTCATTTCGTTTTTTAGAAATTTTAAAAATCTAAAATTTTAAGAAATTTTACTTTTTTTTTCAAAAAAATATTTAAAGGCTAAAAACAAAAATAGGCGACTTTTTCTAAAAAAGCTTTCAATGTCATTAAGTAAAAATTTAAATATTTTTCATAAATGTTAAAATTTTTTCAAAAAAATGAAATGAGTCTGAACGCTCCCCAATGTAAAGTTTAATTGGCTATAAATAGTTTTAATATGTTTGTTGTATTTATACTCAGTTAAACGAGATTTTATTAGGCTAGGGCTAGCGAAAAAAAAAATTGAATAAAAGGCGCATGAAATTAATTAAAAATTTTTTGTTAGGGCACGTGCAAAGTGAGTTTTTATTTTCGTAAAATTTTAAAAATTCCGAAAATTTTAATAATTTATTTTATTTCAAAAATTTTTTATAAATTTTTTATTTCAGAATAAGCATTTTGTGTGCATATATAAAATTTGGGAACTTTTTAAAAATTTGCGTTTTATTACAAAAATTTTTTTTTTCAAAATTTTGAAAATTTTACGAAAATAAAAACTCACTTTGCACGTGCCCTTAAGCATATTCTAAAACGACCAAAGAACGTTATTTCTTAATTTTTATAGCCGTTAAATTTTTTTTTACAATTTTAAAAATTATAACAGCCGCCAAGCCAGCCTTAGCTATAAATTTGCTAAAAAAGATGGCATTACCTCCATACTTTACATTTGTGGAAAAACGCACTTAAAATCTTGAAAAGAAGATCTATGGACGTAGCCACTTAGCAATTTATATGTTTCCCACCCCAAACAACGGAATACATGAATTAAAAAACACAGCCCAAAATTTACAAAATTCTCAAATTTTAGTGTTTTTTTAGCTTAGATAGTTGATATGTATTAAAATTCTCATACCATCCCTAAGCTTTGCATCAAGGTTTATTAATGTGAGGAAAAAATTATCACTCCTTCAAAATTAGAAAAATAATGCAAGAGGTTGTCATAAATGTTTGTGAGCATCTATGAGGTTATAAATGGATTAGCATTATCCTTGTGATGCGCATTGTATACATAATTAGTAATGTGCAAAATATAGTATATGATAATTTATTTTAATTTAGTAATAACATTTTTTTTAACCTAGTGAACAAAAATTATTTTATTTGACAAATTTCAATAAATAAAAAGTATTGAATTAGTAGTTTATGCAATGCCTATTAAACACTCATTTTAAAAGATTCATATACCTAAAAAAATAAAAAAAATTAATTTGGAATATTGATTATCGTGAATGTAAAATAATTTTTTTTGTTATACAACAAGAAATTAGAATTGAACAGCATATATTTTTTAGAATGAAGCTTAAGTGGAAAAAAACGCTTGTAAATTTAATTGAAAAAAAAAATAAAATATTTATTTCACTATATAGACCTAATAAAATGTAAATAGATGCAAAAAGTCTATAAAATAAAGATTTAAATCACCTAAATGATAGAGCCTAAATTAATAATATAAAAATCAGCATAATTTCAAAAACAATGTTTTAAGTGTTTAATATAATGAATGATAAAAGCTTAAGTATGTGTATGTAAACATTTAAATAAAGTAGCAATATATGGAGAATTATATAAGGTATTATTTAGCATAAAATATTTATTTATACTGTATAAATATTTATTATAAAACAAATACTCAAAAATGAAAGTAAAATTTTTTAATTTATCAATATTTACCATCTGTAACCATGTCTTCATCCATACTCCCCTTAATTTGGGAAAAACACCAGCAGGCCTCATGATCTAAATTTTATGAAAGAGATTCATTATAAAAAAAAGATTTAAATATTCAATATAAGTTTTTTAATAAAAGTAAAAATTGTTCTAATAAAAATTGCAGGCTAATCAAAATTCAAAAAATATGTGTATGTTTTAAAATTATAAAAGAGGTAAAAAAATTATTGGTTATACCGTCCATAAATAGAATAATTTAATCAGGCTTATGTCAGCTAATTTTAAGTTGGAGCAGACATGTTAAAATAGTAGTGGATAGAAGTCAACATATGTTTTGTCAGGTTTTACTCTTGACTAATTACTAACAATGACTGTAACCCGGGCTGGGAAAACAATAAGCCAAAAAACTTTGGCTCATTTTTTCCCCTTTAACATAAAAAAAGAAAGGGGGGCAAAAATAAATGCCAAAATAAGAATCCAAAAAAAGCCCTTACTAAGAAAAGGGGCAAAAAAAACAAAAATGGCTCTAAAAAAAAGCCCCCAAAAACCCATTTTATGTTTTCTTTATAATAATTTAAAATTTAATGGGCGGGTTATATTTTCTTAAAGCTCGTAGGAGTTTATTTTAAGAAAAGGGGCTTTTTTTAAACATGCCCCTTTTCTATAAGCAAGAAATGGGGCTTTTCTTTTGCCATGCCCACGAGTTTGTGGGCATTTAAAAAAAAACTTAAAAACTTGTTTAAAAAAAGCCCATTTAGTTTTTTTTCCCAGCCCTGACTGTAACAACAAATTTAAATAATAAAAATGTTTTTTAATTGCTTTAATTTATAATTTATATTCTTTTTAAACTAGCCAAAAGAACCGTCACCAGAAGAGAGGCATACTTAGGTTCCTTTTTTTTTGGCAGAATTTTTATTTACTAGTAATTTTAAAATACTTGGCGTTTTAGTAACCTCAAAGTTAGATTACCCGCTTAGGCAATCTAAAAACGTTAGTTTTTTAATTTAACATTATGTATGGCATGTAAAATACCCCGAACGATCGACACCTTTTAAACATTGCAAGAGTTTTAAATTAGTACCCTTCAATTATTTATGTTTATTACCTTAATTTTAAATTAAATTAGCTTAATGTTTAGGGAATTCTATTTTAATTTGTTTTTGTTTTGGGTTAAAATTAATTTATATTAAAATTTATAATCAACATAGGAGGCACATCTATCATTGAATTATTTTTAGCCATTGATAATTACCTAGTCTGTTGTGAAAAAATTTTCTCCGACTTTTTACTGCTTTTCATCTTTAACGCTACTGCTGGCCGCAGAGATTTAATGCGCGCTGGTTAACTAATAGGTTCTCATAAAAATACTAGATTTTGTTGGTGGTACTCGATTTAACTAACCAGGCTCAACGCTGAGATGTGAAACACAACTAGGGCTTGCCAAAATTTTAATTTGAGTTTTTAGAAAGTATGCTCCTAAGTTATTCCATTTTTGCTTCTAAAAAACCCAAAAATTTTTTGGTAAATTTTTGATAAGTGAGTTTTTTTTTAATATATAGGGGGATTAGGCCACGAAATTTATTTACTATAAAAAAAAAATAAACAGTTTTTTAAGTTTAAAATAAAAAATTGAGAAAAAATAAATAGTGTTTAGGATTAACAATTAAAAAATTTTTTTGATTCTAGACCTTTTAATAAATATGTCAATTTTAGGCTCTAAATTTTGGTGCAAAACATAATTTATCATTAAGTTTTTTACACTTTGTATATTTAAATGATTTAACTCGCGAATAGTAGGTTACGAAGTTTGTAACGCTGCAAATAGAGGTCCATTTGGGTGGACCCAAAGTTGTACGAAACTAAAATCTATTGAATAACGAAAATCTTTAATATAGGCTAACATTCTGATCAGGGGCGCATGGGAGTAGGGGGATCAAAAGGGGGCAATTGCCCCCTTAAGAAATTTTATTGATTTTATGTAACCAGCGCTTGTATTTATATATAAACATATGGAATAAAAATCTAGAATTTTATTTGTTGAAAACTATACAACCTTATAAAATTTTGCAAATAAAACTTCAATATTAAAATTAAATTTGTAATTACTTTCTCAAAAAAAAATTTCTTCCGCCCCCCCTCCCCCTATAGAAAATTTTTGCATACGCCCCTTATTGTGATATAGTTTAGGGTTAGATTAGGGTAAAATTAGATTTGGGTTAAAACATTTGGTTGTGATGAATATTTGATTAGGATATGCTTGGTATATGAGGTCGCATAGGGTTTTAAAGAGTAGTTAGGGTTGGGTTGTTAGTCTCAAGGTAAAGGTAAGGTTAGCTTATTAGGGTAAGCATAAATACTGATATGAAGGTTAGAGTGAGATTACCATAACGGTAACGTAACTAATTTAAGGATAGTTACATGATTATAAGATCTATGCTATTTATTGATTGGTTGACCTATCTAATTATTTTCGTATATATTTGGTGTCAATTCCATTTAGACCCTGCGCGCGTGCCAGCGCGCACAGAACCTAAAAGGAAAGAAAAATATTTATTTTTAATAAGTTTTTAGTTTTCGTAGTGAAATTTTACCATTTGTGTTAGTTTGGTGCTGTTAGGAATTGATGGAAATTGGATGTTTTGATGCAATGGAAATAATAAGTTGTTTAATGCTCCTCACCAAAAAAAAATATTGATATAAAAGTCTACAAGTAATTATTCTTTATTCTAGCCCCATCCTAAGGCATAATTGATCCTATTTACACCGATATTTAGCAGCGCTCAAATAAATGATAACGATTGGCCCTTTTCTCCCCAACTGTTTATTGCCCGAATAATAATAACAACCTTATTTATTACGTTTAACAATCACTCCCACAAATAACAATAATTAACAGTTTTCTTTTAGGCCGCATATTACGTCAGCGGCCCAGATTACATCGATATCCTAATTTTTGTCAATCTCAAATTTTGTCAAACCCCAATAAACTTGTATAAATTTAAAAGGTTTAAGGCTTTATTTTTTATTTTTCTTATAATTTTGAAAAAAAATACGTTCTCTCTTAATATCGACAACTATAAGTTATTATAAATGAATATAACAAATTTTATTTGACATATAGAAATAATTCTAAAAAATGAAAATTTATTTTTCCATTTAAATAAATCGTCAATATCAATTAGGTTAAGTAGAACATATTCAAAAAATATCACGAAAATTAAATATTCTGAAAAAAAATATATTTTTGGCTATTATTTACTATAAAAACTTTATATCTTAAAATAAAAAATAAATAATTTATATTACTAATATCAATACAAACATTTCTTACACTTAATATGTTATATTTTTAAGTAATAACATAATTACATTGAAATTGAGACGGTCGGGTTCATACGGACCTTAATAGAATTTCTAATTTTTAAACAAATTTTGTTATTAAACTTACCAAATTTTAATTACTGATTTTATTTATTATAAATTTAAGAAAAAATCCACAATAATTTAGCCTAAAATATATAAAATTTTAGAAAATAATTAAAATATAAGATGTGCTGGGGTGTATATGGACCCCCCAGTGCTAATCGGGGGGTAAACTGTCCTGAAAAATAATTTATTATTAAATTAATATTGTCAAAATTTTTAGCTCAGGCGGTCGTGTGTTAATAACTTTAATAAAAATTTTTATTAGGAACTTATCACATGCCATCAAATTGCTATAAATATAATTTAATGAAAAATTTTCAAATATATTATTAAGCACCATTTATCAAAATTATTTTGTTGATTTTAGTCAATCTTGAGCCTGTTGAGAGGATGTCACCGAACTGTCGCACTTGCCTATCTATCAAAATCTTTGGATCAATCCATCCCTATCATCCACAAGCTCAATCTTATCAACTTGCAACGAAGGGCAATCAACAACACCATCTAATATTAAAGTAATTTGTTCCGGTTGCCATGTACTAGTAATTTTTGTATAAAATTTATCAATTTTAGGCAGCTATTATAATTATCTCCGAATTTTCGCAAATACATTAATAAAAAATTAAGGATCATAATATTTTTTTTTCATAATTCTTTTATAAAATATTCTCCAATTATCTTTTGTAGTAAATTATGGTAATGCCAATTCCTGCTGAGTTGCCACTGAACTGTCGCAAATGCCTATATATTGATAATACTATTTTTTATTAATTTATTGCTTTTAGCTTTTGTTTGCGACGTGGTGTGTGACATTACCAAAAAAAACTACTTAAATATTACCGCATGGTGCAATCAAAAAAATTAGCGCAGTAGTGCATAAATTGCATTTCATTTGGTGATATCATTATTAGACTTAAATTTGACAAAAATTACCTTAATATTAAAAGTAATACTACAATTCGTATGACAAAATATCACCACCAGATACAATAATTACCGACTAAATTTACATGTTAACATGAATTTTATTTTAATTATTTTATATCAATTCTCACAAAAAAACTAAAAAAAAATTATGGACATTACAAATGTAAGAAATACTAATCTGATACCTTTGCGAATAAAAAATACAATTCCGATATTTCCAATAGGCTAATGTTAATTTTTAAACTCCAGGGAATAATCAAATTTGAATGGAAAACTCCGGGCGGTTATTGGTAATGTTTTTTCGGAACTCCATGAAACTTCCGTAGACTCCTTCCTGATTTTCGGAGTTTGGACAGGCCCACAACCAAATTTACATGCGCCCAAGTCACCCGAGATTAGGTTTTTTTAGTTGTGTGAAATTAGCGAAATTAAATTTATCTCTCTTCTGTAAAACTAGATTCTTCAATTTTAGGGTCCTTTATAGCTTTTATAAAGCACTTGATAAATTAGTTTAAAACTTTTTGTTTTCAAGGATGTTCAAATTCGAGCTTCAGCAGAATATCAAAAAGTTGTCAATCCAACCTTCATTTTATGTTTAATTATGGATATATATTTAACTCTTAAAACCAATTAGTCAAATTTTACAAGGTTACATTGATTTTGATGAAACCGCTTTTATTACATAGGAATGGGCGTTGTACATTGCCATTGAGAAAATGGCGGAGAAATTTTACACGAAGGCCAAGGCAAGAGTTTTTTTATATAAATTATCTTGCCCAAGAAGAACCCTATCAAAGCTAAGGTTGACATTACAGAGTTTTTTTGTTTAAGTATTTACTAACATCCGCGTAAATCTTAGACCTAGGGAGGCACAAAATAATGACTTTTTAATTATTGAATTTCATCCAAATCAGTTTTTAATTATTTTAAATTAAATAATTTTTTGAATTACTTATTTAATTTTTAACAAATTTTTTAGGACTTTTTACCTGAGATAAAGTTTGACTAAAAAATACGGTAAGCGGATGTGGAAGTTCCCAAGGTAGCAGGTTTTTAATTTCTATCGTTAGCTCCTAAATCAATAACACTGGTCGACAAATTTCGACTTTTTGTCGGCGACCAGTTACAAACACATATAATTTAAAAGAGTTTTTTGTGCTGATTCCAAATATCTTTTCCATTTTTTTCGAATAGGTCTAATTTTTTAATTAGAAGCGGTCAAAATCTTCAAAAACCTCAATATATGTCATTTTCAAAAGCAAATTTAACACCCTAAAATCCAAAAATTTTTAATAAAAAAAATGTAATTCTATAGGAAATGGCTTAAATAATATATTCGAATTAAAAAAACTGGAAAAAATTAATTAGTTAAGCAATTATTTAATTTTTAAGAAAAATTATATATGGCAAAATTGGCGCCTTTAAGTCTATCTCTTAAAATCCTTTTTAATGGTCCATGGGAATTTAATTTTTAATGTTATTTGCTTCAAATTCATAAAAAAGGTTTAGATAATTTATTTTAAGCTATTGGGAATATTTGATTATAATTATCTCCTTTATAAATCACTTGCTTACAAATAAATTTATGTAAAAAAAGTTCTGGTAAAAGTTTATAAGTAATCGAGGACATTATGATAGGGGCAACTATATATTGAACAATCTCAATTGGGTAAAGTAAGTCTAATTAACCTCTAGAGTGAATTTAAATTAAAAATAAGCTTACCAAAAATCTTTGAAGAGGTTTCTAAGCGTTAGACTTTATGGCGCCAAATACGCCTAATTCATTTTTTCTTAAAAATTAAATAATTGCTTAAATAATAAGATTTTTTAAATTTTTTTGATTTAATTTAATTATTTAAAAATTTTCCTATAAAATTACAAGCTTTTTGTCCAATTTTTTTGAATTTAAGGGCACTATATTTGCTTTTGAAAATGACACATATTGGAGTTTTTGCTGACTTTAAACGGTTATAGTTAAAAAACTAGACCTATTCGGAAAAAATGGAAAAGATATTTGAAATCAGCTTAAAAAACACTTCTAAAATATACGTTTTTCTAATTGGTCGCCATTTTTTGTCGACCAGTGTAATCTGTTAATTGGTCTTATATATGAGCAAAACTCCATTTTGGTTTTTATAACATTCTTTATAAAATTTTCAAAGGTCATAGCTTACTTACCAAGTTTGATCAGATAAAATAGACGGATTTGAAAATTTAAGGTAGCAGGTTTGATCTCCGTTGTGACCTCCTAAATCTCAAATACTTATAGACTGCTGTTATATTTAAGCAAAGCCTGCTTTTTTAGTTTTTTGATTCGGTGTTTTTACTATTGTTTTGAGTAATTTTTAGTAATATTTAGATAGTGCTTTTTAAATTTTTTAGTTTTTGTCGGCGTTTGATACACTTCTTTAATGTTTTCATAGTTTTTGTGGGGTTCTGTCTTTTGGGTTAATAATCTTTTTCCCCGTTGATATTGATGTTTTTAAGACTTTCTCTAATTATGTGAGTATTTTTTAAGCTACTTTTCTGCTATTCAGAAAAAAATATTTTATTTGATTTAATTGAAAAACATGGTGTCCCTACCAATTTTCGTGATTTTAGCCCTTTTTTGGCTATTTATTAGTACAGATTCACCTATTTTTTCTTGCAATATTTGTTGTATTTGATTATTTTAAACGATTTCAGTCAAAGATTATCAGATAATATTTTTTTTTACTCCTTATAAATGGGATAATTAAATTTTAGTTAACCACAGCTTTTTTAAATGCTGTATTTTTTAATTTCTCATTGTATAAATCCAGAAAATGAATCTTAGGAGAATAGTTGCCATTTTAAAAAGGCGATACGAGGTTAGGGTTGCCATCTCACGGTTATGGCCCTAAACCTATAATATCAAATATAAATTAAAAAACATGAAAATGTTTATTGTTTAATATTTTGTTTTATCCTGCTTTTTGCTTGCCTGCTCGGCGGCAAATTGCTTTGCAGCTTGCAGTTATAAGCCACTTCGCAGAAAACCCATTTTCGGGGCTTTTTGCAAGCCTTGATCCCGTTAGTCTAGATCCGGGTTTATTCTTTTGGTATTTATTTGAGGTTGACAACGTCTTACTTACATTTTTAACCTTGTTATAGAGAACTTTTTATTATATCTTACATATTGTAGATCGTTCGTACTATATATAAACATTGTAAATGTTGCCAATCACATATTACCAAACCACACCTTCAATAAGAACGACGAGGGCAAATATAATAACACATAACAAATATTTGATATAAGTTAACTACAGAGATCAAACCTGCCGTCTTGGATATTTTCAAATTCGTTTACCGTTATTTCTAATCAAACTTAGTTACAGCTAAAAACATTGAAATTTTTTTTAAAAAAGTGGAAAAAAAGCATAATCACACCAGTTAAACCTTTAAAATTAAATTTCAATTACTCTTTTTATCAAATTCGATAACATAACGTGTAATTTGGATGCGAAATATTTTTTATTAACTGAATAAATCATATATTAATAAATATCTCATTATTTATGATGATTAATATAAGTTACAAGAGATTATAAAAAAAAAATTTTAGGGTATATTAAAATCTGTTAATTTGGTCAAAAATGGCTCTTTCTTTATGGGTGGATATGAAGAGCCGAAGGTTGAAGAAAATAAGAAACACGGAAATTATAGAAAAACCAAGTTTATGATAGGCATGCTTTTAATGCTTTTATTATTTATTTTTTGTGATATTTATTGACCTGTGCATTCAAACATTTATTACACATGACAACCTATTTTAATGGCACAACCGTGATTTTTTTATAAGTATAAAAAAATATTTCCATGGTGGCCTTATCTTATATATATTTCATTTTTTTTGTTTCTTCATGCTTCGGCTCCTTACATCCATCCATATCGAATTTGGCCTTTTTCGACCAAATTGACCGATCGAGAATACCCTAAAAATTAAATTTTTTTTTTCACATAAAATGCCTTTTAACTTATATTTATTATCTCAAATAATAAAAATATAGTTTTATAGCACGGGTCAACAATTTTTTGAGAGTTATGAGTTAACTACACAGATCAAACCTGCCATCTTAAGGAATATCAAATCCGTTTACCATTTTTCCTAATCAAACTTAGTTGGTCAGTTATAAACATTGAAAATTTAAGGAAAAAAAGGTTAAAAAACTAAAATAAATTCCAAAAATAAATTGAAATTATATTTTTGCATATTTACAATAGTTAAACTGTTAAATTTAAACTTCAAATAAAATTTTTATTAAAAACCGATAATATATCTTGTTTTAGTTTGGACGCGAAATATTTTGTATTTTCTAAATGCCGATGTAGGAGCTTGATATATTAATAAAATTTCTTTTCCATTATTTGTGATTAAAAATATAAGTTACAAGAGATTTCTATGCAAAAAAGATTTTATATTTTTTTCTCTTTAGGGTATATTTAGATCTTTCAATTTGGTCAAAAAAGGCTATTATAGACGGATCTAAGGAGCCAAAGACGGAAGAAATTAAGAAAGATAAAAAACATATATGAGATTAGGCCATCATGGGGATGCATTCTTTTATGTTTTCAAATCACGTTTTTGACATATTTGTTTACCTGTGTAGTATATCAAGCTCTTACATGAGCATTTATATATATCACAAAATAATTTGCGTCCAAACTTAAATACGACTCGATATATTACACTAAACAACCGAATTCGGACCACCATAAGCATCATTTATGACTATCGTTTTTGGTTAAGTTTTTGGTGCTAATCACGAATATATAAAATCAGAATTTTCGCCAATGCCTCAAAATTTTAGTTATTCGGTTTCAAATTAAAATTTTTCTATTTTTGGCGTAACTTGGGCCTCATAAAACTTATGGTAATAGTTTACAAATATATTTATTACGAAAACATTCATAATTAAGGCATTTTAATTTTCTAATATTTTTATTTTTTTTATTCTTTTATTTTTAATTAATAGTTTTCGTCATAAAATCCGTTTTGATCCAATGGAAGTAAAATGTAATAATTCTAAGCTAAAATCTTTTTAGAATATGTTATAAGGAATTTAAATAAAATTATTGTAATATTAATAGTAAAAGAAATATTGTGAATTTTTTTCTGAACTTTGGAAGCGGCTAAAAAAAGGTTCAAGGCATTGGAAAAAAAACTAAACCCGGGATCGTTATCGCAAAAAAATTCTTTACAAAACCCTTAAAAAATTATTTATGTTGTTTTTTTTCCCGTGGTTTAGGTTTTCAATAAAAGTTTTATTTAAAGTTTGAATTTAGTTTAGCTGTTGTAAATTTGCAAAAAAAAGTTTTAATATACTATTGTTTTTGTCTCTTTTTTTATTGTTTTTAGCATTTTTTTGAGAATTCTAATGTTTGTAGCTGACTAACTATGTTTGATTTGAAAAAACAGTACACGGTTTTTAAAATAAATTTGTTGACCTGTGTATAATAAAATCCTAGTTATCAACATTTTTGTGCGGTTTTGATAAGGCAAAATTTACAAACTTCAATTAGGCTCAGAAATGAGGGTGGACTGGCTTTGGCCTAATCTTAACTGGGAATGTTTGAGAGTTCATTTTTCATGGACTTGTAATATATAAGAGTAGAGACCTGTGTTCTCTCCGCTATTTTCCCATTTCGCCATCTATTTTTTATTTCTTTATTATTAAAGCTGAATCCTGGGATAACTGTTTGAAAGCGTTATCAATGAAGTCGGCAGGTTTACCTTCATCAAGATAAGTGATATTGAAAGGTCTCTTTTTTAAAAAAGTTTTACAGGAGTTGCACGGCCAAATGTTTTGAACGCGATACGTCTACTAGACATCTTTAAATGCTTCGCGTGGGGACGCTCCTCCTTTTCGGGTGACATCACAATGTATTTTTGGCGTTCGAATCACCCGTTCGGCTATATTTGTTTGGGATTGGTATTCCATGAGCTTCTTCCAACGGCTTTGGTTCGGCTCGAACAGTGTAGAGTTAAGCGTAATTAGTTTGATGCTTTATCAACGTAACCGAAATTAGATAAAGATTTTTTACTTAGAGACGCGATACACAACTAACCAGGTTTGTTTTACCCAGTTCGTAAGCGATATCATAATCATAAGCTGAGGCTTTTTCCCCATCTAAGTAACCGTGTACTCTACATGGGCTAAGTCACTTGTATGGCCCCTATTTTAAGGTCAGTAAGGATCATTAATTGTCAAATTGTTGAACAAAATTGTTTGTTCGCTCTGGACACCAATCGATAGATAGTTTAATATTATTATCGATCGGTTTTTTGAAGCCATTATCGAACGGTCGTTCAGGACAATTTTCAGGTCGTTAAGAACCATTATTGTCAGTTCGTTGAGGACCATAATATTTAGGTTTAGGACCTTTTTCGGGCGTTTGAACCATCGTAAGGCTGTTAATAATTATTCATCTTTCGATCGTTTCGGACTACAATAATTAGATATAGAATTATTAATCTCGGTCTTATAAGACCAATATTGCTAGGTCGTAAAGGACCATTAATCTTTAGGTTGTTGATGACCATTATCGCCAGGCACTGTATTTTTTTTGCAATTTTTAGAGATTGGAGAACAATTTCATCTATTATTTGATCTTCCTGTCCATTGCTCGGACTATCTCAACTTCTTTTAAATGAGATTCGATTCTTAATTAGGGGACCATTTCCGTACTAATCGATGTGCATTTGCTTGAACGGCGCGTACATGTCTCTAAGACACATTCGTTCATCCAACAATTTACGTCTTGTGATGGGACTTTTGCCTCAGTTGAAGCTATATTTTGTATTTTCCTGGTGACATTGATGAGCGTAAATGTTTTGAGTTGCGTCATTTTTTGAAGATGTACCTTGGGCGTCAATCAGTTGAATACGGTTGCTCTCTTAGATAACACAGGACAACAAAATTTGGACGACCTTAAGCATCATTTATGGCAACTTAGCTTTTTGGTCAAGTTTGTGGCGTTGATCGCGAATATAAAATCAGAATTTTAGCAATGCCTCAGATTTTTAAATATTCGGTTTTAAAGTTGAGATTTTTTAATTTTTGGGGTATTTTGGGCTTCTATATCATAAAACCTATGAGTAGTAACAAAAGTTTAAAAATATATTTAGATAACAAAAACATCCATTATTAACGTAAGGGGTTTAAATTTTTTTTAAATTATTTAATTTTTTTAATTTTTTATTTTTGTAAAATTAGTGGTTTTCGTCATAAACTCCGTTTTTTGGTCCTAGATAACTTGAAAGTAAATTGCTAAAAATTTTATGTAAAAAACCTTTTTAAGATATTTTTTTATAAGGAATCTGAATATGACAATAGAGTTTTTGTAGAATTAATAGAAAAAGAAATTGTTTGAATTTCTGATCTTTGGACGCGGTTAAATAAAAATGGAGGCATTGGAAAAAAAACTAAACCCGGGATCGTTATTGCAAGAAAATTTTCTACAAACCCTCAGAAAATCGTTTATGCTGTTTTTTTGTTGTCCAGAGTAATCGTTTCTCCACAAAAATAATCGAGTCAACATAAAAGAGGTTAGATTCGATTACTTTAAAAAATCAATTTTAAAATTTATTTAGAATTATTTTTCTTCATGGTCGACGGGAGATCCATCTGGAAAAACGAGATCCTCGTCGCCAATTATAATCAGGAATCAAGATATAGATAAAATGATATTTATTTGAAGGGTAAGAACTGTATATATAATAAAAAACTATAAGTAATATACAGTGTCTCCTACTCCGGGGTGGGTAGGAACCAAGCGGTTCCAAAAAATCGGCCGAGGGGGGTAGGTATTCGAGGGGGGTAGGTATAGTTATGGGGGGAATATGAATAAATTACGAAGTTTGTTACCCCCGAGATTTTGCCGAGGGGGGTAGCTCTTCCATGAAATTTGGGGAGTAGGAGACGCTGGTAATATATATCTTTAGGAGAGTATAGTTGAGTACAGCACAGTGCTGTTGGGATTTGCATGGCATCCTATATTGCATACACCTTTTAAACAAGATCAAAACCCACTTTTTTATTTTTGGGCACCCAGTCATTGGGTTCATTCAGATATAAAGAAAGATATACTAAGCAATTTCAATTAAAATACGTCAGCCTAGATATATCCTTCAATCAAAAACCAAAATCCCAGCAATATATTTGTTTGGAACCCTATTGCCCATAGTATCAATCTGTTAAAGATTGCGACATTCGATACTAAAACGTGCTGCCAAGACAAATTTAACCATTCAACCTTCTACAATTAGTAGATTTTTGGAAAAATTGTTTTTTAGGCGTCAAAGACATTTTCAATGCTAATTCTTAAGTATAAGCATGTTAATAAATAAACGTAAAATAAAACCCGGTGTGACAATGTTATTACGTGGCCTCAATTATATAATATTAAAAACTACTTGACCTATATTTACTAATTTAGGACAAGTCCTTTTAACCCGCGAATGATAGGGTATAACGCGAATGCTATAATCGTAAACCTTAATAATTTTAAGAATATTAGAGCTATGATCTTTATTTTTTTATTATTAAAAAGAAAAATACATGCTTAATTATAATACCAATACAAATTATTATTAATGAATATTGCAAATTTTATTTGACAAAAAGAAAAAAAAATTTTAAAAATATAAATTTTAAATTTTTTCCATATTATAGACAATTCATGTTAATAAATCAAATATTATAATATTATAATTCAAATTGTTTTTAGATCGGGTAGAACATCTTATAAAAGATTCTTGAAAAAATTATGTTACAAAATAAAAATTTATTTTTGGCCATTAATCCTTAAAAATTAGTTATTTCTTAAAGAAAATAATTAACTCCTATCATTATTATACGATACAAACACACAAAATAAATAAAATTATTATAAAACAATAGCTAAGAATAAAGTTGCAATTATTTCAGTTTATATTTACATTAAGGCAATATCATAATTTTTGATTTGAAATTGAGTGTAGAGTCAATTTGGACCTTTATAGGAATTCTGATTTTTAAACAAATTTTAAACTTAGACCAAATTTTTAATATTAGTCTTGTTAATATATGAAAGTGTCACTGAAATTTGGCCCATAATATATAATGTTTTTTAAGATTAAAATTCAAGATGTGGTGGATAAGGACCCCACAGTGCTAATTTTGAGTTGGTTCTCATATTTCGTTAAGTCGTTAATTTTTTTTTATAAAATATTTTTTTAACAATTCTGAAATTAAATTAGCCTTAGCCTAAATTATAACTTTTGGGCGGTATTAGTGAATTCGAGCCTAGGGTTCCAAAATAATGTACTAGTCACGGGCCGGGAGTAAATCAAAAACCATGTCAGGCGGGAAGGGCCTAAATAAAACGGTCAAACTCTAATCCCTCAGGCATTGATTTTAAGCACCTGGAATTTTATGCATCCGCTTTCACATATGGATTACTATTGCCATCACTTTAGAAATTAGTGATTTAGGTAGGTAGCCTAGGTCATTGAAAATTTTAAAAATGGATGTTTTTTATGAGTCATTGTCCAACTTCAAGAGGAACTCAACTTTTGAGGTAAGTTACATTAGAGGTATAATTATAGATACAGATTATAACTATATTTTTATTTACTGTTTTAACACAACTTATAAATTTTATATTGCAAGCTAAATTAGTATACCTTTTTAATCTGTATTCTAATAATAATTTAAAAAATAAAAAACTTTTAGATTAAACCGCAATCAGTACTGTTGGGTTCATACAGGCCCCAGCACATCGTAAAATTCAAATATCTAAGAAGGGCTTAATTTTTTTGACTTTTTTTTAATATATAATAAACAAAACTGGCAATAATTTGGTCTAAGACTAATAACAAAATTTGTTTAGTAGAAATTAAATTTATCTATATGGACCCCACCCTCTCATATTCACTGTTGAAAACCATGTTATTGCCTCTATTTAAATTTAAATTCAATCGCTCCAATTTTTTAAATAAATCTAATTATGAAGTATACGAAATATGTGTTTAATAATAATTAAATTATTTTCTTTTTTTTTTTTATTATCTAGTTTTTATAAAAAATAGCGAAAAATAAAATAACATTTTTTTTTTCATTTAACAACTCTCTAAATATGTTTTATTAGACGTAAAAACACGATTTAATTAATTATATTGATACATTTAATATATTGACAGGATTTTTGAAGGTAATATGGAAATAAAAAAATTTTAATTTTTCGGATTTATTTCTACTTTGTGTCAAATAATATTTGCAACATTCACTTATGATAACTAATATTAGTTTATAATTAAGCATGTACGCCTTTTTAAAGATAAAAAAAATATAAAGATCATAGCTTTAAGACTCTATTATAGAGGTTTAAACGGAACCATAGCACTCTACAAAGTTCTCACCCTACGCGTTAAAATGCCTAATTATAAGCTAGTATATGTGAATTATGGGAAGGGGGAGGGAGTTACATTCGGTTTGGGTGGGTACTAAAGGCAAATACCAAAAACCCGAATACCGGAAATCAACAATCATCTTATATTCTGGCCCTATCTATTGGGATATTTGCGGTATATGTATTCTTCTTAATTTGACAAAAAAGCGCAAAGGCTCGTAGCATTAATCTTTTTTCTCGGAAAAAAAAATATTTTTTTTATATATTTAGGTTTAAATTAGCATCGGTAACTTCTTATTTTTTGAATTCATGTCATGCCTTGGCCTTTGACTTATGGGCGATTAGACTAATTTTTATTAATATTTATTCTTAATTGGCATTTTCAGCACCCATGGTGTTTTACCCACGATTAGCACTGTAGGGTTTATACGTACCCAGCACCTTCCAAATAAATATCTTGAAAATATCATTATTGGCCAAAGTTTTGTGACTTTTTTTTTAAATATAACATTTTCATCGTGTAGTTAATATCGATGATCTTTAGAAATTGCGGAGTCGACAGGTCTCTACATAATGTGCGGGACAATTAAAAAAACAACGCGTTAACACGCAGAAGTTGAGACCAGCCGAAGGACTTAAACCCCACTTTTGTTTGATATAACGAAATAGGTTTTTTATTATTAAAGAATTTAGGATATATATTAGGGCATGTGCAAAGTGAGTTTTTATTTTCGTGAAATTTTCAAAATTTTGAAAAAAAAAATTTTGTAATAAAACGCACATTTTTAAAAAGTTGCCAAATTTAATATATGCACATAAAATGCTTTTTCTATAATAAAAAATTTTTGAAAAAATTTTGAAAAAAAATAAATTTCAAAGTTTTTAGAATTTTTAAAAATTTACGAAAATAAAAACTCACTTTGCACGTGCCCTTAGTAAAAAGAACGATAACTCATTTAAGTCTAAATTATCCAAATACAATATAATTGAGTGTATCATCATGTAGTTGATACGGATGGTAATTATATTATTTGAATCGTTACATTTATAAACAAAAATAGTAATTTATTGGTCTAAGTCTTATAACAAAATATGTCCTTAAATTACAAATTATATTGAGTCCTGGACCCCACACCCTCAATTTGCTAAAAACCATATTGCCTCAATGTAAATTTAAGCTGAAATTATTGCAACATATTTTCTAAGTATTCTTTTATAATAGTTTTACACACATAGAATGTTAATGTATAATGAAGATAATAATTTTAATTTATTTATAGTATCATTGGACATTATGTAGAAGGAGTTCCACAGGATACCACTAAGCTGGTGGGTGTCCTGGAAATGTGGGGTTTTGTTGCAATCAGGGAGAAGTCCATATCCACCCCCAAGCCCAACATCGATTACTTGGGAACTCACATCGACTTCTCAGCAAAAACAGTCTCGCTAAACTCCGCAGCATCGAGAAGATTCTCCCGATTATTCAAACTTCCGACCAAGACCACAAGACAAAGAAAAGATAATTTTCTTAAGGCTTCTAGGCCTGCTAAACCACTACTTATACACGGTTAGGCCTTCCAGGCTAGCGGTGCCTTACTACATCGCACTTACGGGGAACCGGCCTGATTACATTACAACACCCA
This sequence comes from Acutogordius australiensis, assembly GCA_030555515.1. Lineage (NCBI taxonomy): Eukaryota > Metazoa > Nematomorpha > Gordioida > Gordea > Gordiidae > Acutogordius > Acutogordius australiensis. The sequence goes on from CM060245.1 coordinate 2,172,272, forward strand.
TGATGCAATGGCCTTTATTAAAGCCAGTGAGCTCCACCCTTATTTAACATAAAGATCCCTCTTAATCCCTAGGCACCAAGATCTCTGTGACGCCTCCGACACGGCGGGAGGTATTGTCATTGGGGATGATGTACAAACCATAACCTGGAATCAAGTCAAATTTTTGTTAGATAATAATATTAATAATGATACAACATACCAATTAAGGTGTGCGCAATGTTTGCATTAACAGCCTACATTTACAAGTTTATCTATGACGATGTGCTCCCACCAATCATATGTACGGATAGGAAAGGTGGATCTCTGTCCCTCCCGCTAGAGAATATAATGACCAGCAAAAATAGGCTTTAGCTACTACCAATTCATTTGTTTAAACGCGCAATGGGTTTCTACTGACGAAAACCCTGCCGACTTACCATCAAGATGGAACCTTTCATCAATAAACATCGAACCATACCACTCCTCATTGCTCCCAGAACTACCCCTTCTCAATTTAGCTTTCTCTTCCCAAACTTCTAAGACTTCTTACGTCTCTGTCTCTGTCGACGAGGCACTTGCGGCGGCCGACGCCTTCGGACTAACGATCTCAATTCAAAATCAACGCCACCAGAAAGTGAATAACAGCCTTACAGGATTATGCTTCTTAATTTTTGCTACTTAAGCTATATATATACATGTATATTCGCATTTACTCACTTTCTCCATTTTCTCTAATTTTTTGGCTTATTTTTTATTGTATACTACGAATACCGTGTGAGCAAAAACCATAAAGGCCAATTTCAGCATTTAATTGATGTTTTATGAAATTTTTGTTATACCTGGGCCTTTGTCTGTATTATATTGTTTTATAAAAAAAATTTTTGACAGTGTACGCATTCTCAAATAGCTGTTCGAATTAAATTATCAGCAATTATAATCTAAAATAAAAGCTTTTAAAAAATTAAAAGATCATTATTACGAAAATGCTAAAACTCAAAAATAGAGATTCCTAATTGTAATGGATTATAAAATAAACCAAACAAATCCTATCAAATTAGATTTATTAAAAACCTTTTTGTAAAATAACAAATGTTTATTTTAACTTTATTCAAACCACCCGTAAAAATTAAAATAACCAAAAATTTAAAAAAAATATAGTATCGAAAAAAATAATTTTTCTTTGAAGTAATTTTTACAACCATGCTGATCTTCATAAAAGAAATTGTATATTTTGTCCGCCATTATTGTGAGTGTATTCCAAATGAACCTACCAAACGATGCCACAAATATCGAAAATATTCATATTCAATCAAATGAATCGCAATTAAAAGGTTACACATTTGTTTTAATTTATCAAATTTTAATAATTATAATTATCTTTGCATTTTTAACATAAAATTTTTTGACAATTTTAGATCAAGGCAACTTTATTACAACAGAGGATGGTGCTTATGTTTTATCCGTTGATGGCTATTATTATAAATTTGATGAAAGTTTATCAAAGGAATACGGAAATATTTATTCGTGCATAAATGAGGCTTGTCAAAGTAAAGCTCAAATAGTAAATGATGGGCTTAATTGCCTTTTAGAACATTTGCCTGGGTGCAAAGACATAACAAATCAACAATTAAATTTGTTACCTGGATCTGAAAGTAATACAATATCTTTTTTAATTTTTTTTAACTGGACAATTTTATTTACCAGTTTTTGTTTTAAGATTGTAAGCTACATAATTATTATTTTTTAGGGCCTCTCTACATTTAAAATTGCCAGGTGTTTTTGCTTTAAATCAAGAGAATAGATGTGCTATTTTTTATGATAAATTATAGTTCCATTTTTAATTTGCAATGAACGTAATTATGTTTATTATTTATGTTGTAAAATAATAATGGCAGGAAATAATTTATTTTTACTTATTTATGGTTTCTTATTTTTGCAATAATTGGGGCAAGTTTTTGTTGATAATTGGCTGCTTATTTGTATTTTCAAATTTTAAGATAATGAACCTGTTTAATTTTTAAAAACTTTTATTTTTTTCTTATTTAGTGTGCTGGCTCTTCTACTCGTCATTTAAAAAATATGAGTTAATGTATTAATTTATTAAATATAGACAATATTTGTGAGGAAAAGGGGGAGACACCAGCTGCTTCAACTGCAGAGAAAGTTGTTATAATAAAGGTTGAATGTAATGAAGCCATTCCTAGCTTGGAAGCCTTGAATCTAATTGTATCACAGATGACTGGTAGATCCTTTTTGCCATATTTATATGCATATGCCTTGTCTAATATAATATTTTTTGAAAACCAATTACAAAATTTGCCAATTTGAACTTATTAAATTTCGTTTTTTTAGTTCAATCAAAAGAAATTCCAATAGTGATTTTACCAACATATACAGATGAACTTGGTAATTTTTACTTTTATATATTAAATTTTTATTTAGGTTTGCTTGCATTCAGCATATTTTTTAATGTTAGTAGTCTTAAATTTTTGTTTTTGAAAAGTTATAATATTTTAAAGAAAATGAAATACTTGGTGTAACTTTTAAACATTAACTTGATGAATTATTTATAGACTTTGTAATTTATAATTATATATTGATTCCTTTAATAACGACATGGTTTTCCATTAATATGAATATAAATAAAGTCTTAAAGTTTTGCAAATTTTTATTTTAAAGTGTAATAAGCAAATATGAGATTCTCTCATTTTTTAATTATAATTTAATCGTTTTCATAATTTGTTTACTTATAAAAGAAAACATATATTTTGATTTTTCACATATTTATTTTTGTTGTAATTCTATAGGTCAATCCAGGTCTAACTGTATATTACATCATGATGGTCAATTTTACCTTAAAACGGAACCTAATGATCCTACACTTCTTCTTAATGTCATGGGAGATAATGGTGTGATTGATAACCTCGAAAACACGATGCTCTTTAAATGCATCCTGAATTCGTCTGCTGTTCAACTCAATGCAGACGGCAACAATATTAGTATTGAATGCCTGGGCCAGGGTATTTTAGTCGATTCTCAATTCGTCTGCTACAGCCCCCATAACGAACTTTGTGCACATGTGATGGCAGCTTCTAGCGCCCTCTCTGCCCAAACGAATGCTTCTAACGCATCTCCTATCAAAAACGTACTGGGAGTTGAACCTATCAATAACCCTATAGCTGAAATAGAGCCTGAAGATATAGAAGTTATTAGGTTATCCAACGTACAAAATTCAACAGCTAATTCTGATAGCAACGATAAAGATTTGCTGAATGATTCTAACTATGATGAAAATTATGGTAATTAAATACCTTTTATATCAATTGCATTATATATTATAACATTTTTCTGAGGTTTCTTTATAGATTTTAAACTACAAGCTTTTATATTTAGGGTACTGTGAAAAAAAATATAGAAATACTTTATATTTATTTTTTAGCAAGTGGTGATGATACGGTTGATCAGGCGACGCCTCAAACACCTAGTAATAAATAACATTTTTTATCTTAAATTTCAGTTTTTACATAATTTGGAGAATCACGTTTTATATGATAGAACATCTGAGCATTGATAACTATTAATTTTCTTGTTTTATTTAAATTTCTCCAGAATTTAAACCTATTCTTCAGCCCTACATAATTCATGATGGATACAAATTTCAAAAATACAAGTAAAAAATTATATGAAATTCTTTTTATATAAATATTTAATATTTGAAAGTTGTAGGGTATAAATTTTTAAATGTCCAAAATATTTATAAAAGCCAAAATATATTTTGAACACTTGGTTAAATTTTATTATAATTAGATATGAAACATAAGCAATATTTAAGTAACACATGCTTGACCTCAACTATATATATTATGCAATTATACTATATGGAAACGTATTTTTTAAAAAAAAATTTAGTTATCAAGATGGAGCCGTTTTTTACAAATGTCACAGTGAAACGCATATTAACTGCCCAGCCAAAGGTGTCTACGTGGGTGATATATTTGCCTTAACCAAAAACCATCACAAAGGGTGTGGGATTTATAGGACTTCTCTTACCCGAAGTTTCAAACATTTTGATTTTATGTCATTTCTATTAAATAAATTTGTTTTTTTATCAACCTGCGATAAGCACTGTAATGTCTATAAAGAATTCAGTTTTAAATTATGAATAACTTTTGAATTAATATATATTATTAAAAAATTTTTTAACTTTTCTATATATATTGCGCAAAACTAGTAAATGATTTGGTCTAACTCTTACAATATTTAGATTAGATATTCTATTGGGGTCTTATATACCCCACATGGTCAATTTCAATGAATCTTGCCTCATTGTAATATCAAACTAAATAAATTGCAACCTTATATTTTAGATATTCTCTTATAGTAGTTTTACATATTAAGTATATAAATTGCTTGAATTGTAAAATATAGTTATGAATTAAATTATTCCACAAATTATCTAGTTTTTAAGGTAAATAACAGCCATAAATAATTTTTTATTTTTTAATATTTTTTTTTTCATAAATCTTATTAAAATGTTCTGAACTTATATTTAATCATTAATACTCATATATTTTATTTATTGACAAAATTAATTTAATGTAATACAGGAAAAATGAAAAATTCTAACTTTTCAAGTTTTTTTCTACTTTGTGTCAAAAAAATTTTCTATATACATAATATTAATGATAACATATGTTTGTTAATAATTTAAAAAGACGTATTTTTCCTAAAATAATTATATCATAGTTCCTAAGAGGTTAGCGTCCACGACCCCAATGTAGCATTTGTACAAATTTATAACCCTTGCATTCTTGGGTTAATTGTTATATCATTATTAAAATTATTGTTTATCCTACATTCTTTGTTCGCTTTATTTTCTCGTTTAATATTATGTCTATTGTAACGCTTATTAAAAATAGGAAGCAGTAATTTACATATAACTAAAAACATCGATATTTTTTTTGGTTAAAAAAATTTTTTTCGATCTTAATACAAAACGATAATGATTTTACAGTCAGTAATAACCTGTTTGTTGTAAATATAAAAACTATTTTTTAACTTTTTTTGTTAATTTTTTTTTGTTTAATATTGTTTTAAAAATTTATAATTGGTTTCGTTTTTGTGTAGCGCATAACATATTAAATATTACAGACCTACACAACTGAATTGTATATTTAAACTTAAATTATATTTTAATTTGAATTTTAACATGTTCTTTATTGGTTGTAATTACTTTAATATGTAGCTTCAATATGAATTTTGAAAGTCTCAATGTTTATATATCAATATATAAGATATAACAAGTTTTAGTTTTTAATATATGAAATGTTTTCTATTTTACGCCGAAGATTTTAATTACGCAATAATTTATAGATTCGCTACAATTATTTAAACATTAAGTGATTTATGTTGTATTAGTGTGGGATGGCACCTTTTATTAAATGGACTTACAAAAAAATTCCATTTACCGTGTTATATAGGGTAAAAACTCTTAAAAAATGTTTAAAAAACTATCGAAATATACAAATCAATAGACTGGTAAATTTAAGCTTAAACTTCTTATTATCAACCTAGAAATTTATCATGTTGAGATGCAAAGTATTTGTTTTAACTCAAATGTTTGCAAGAGTGTGCATATACTTATTATCTATTTAAATCAGAGCTGAAAAAACCCATTTTTCGGCTAAACTCAAATTTTTGTTTTTTAATTTATGACAGATTAAAAAAATTAATTAGGAATAAATACAGAATATATGTAGAAAATTCTTATTTTTATAAATATTTTCTGGATTAAAGCTTAAACCCTTTATTTTTTCTAAATTTCGAAAAATAAAAAAATGAGTTTGACCCAAATATGGGCATTTTCCCAGCTCTGATTTAAATTACAAAACAAAATTGCAAGATTAAATTCGCTCATATTTGTTATTTTTAATATTTATTTATTGGCTTATCCTTTAAGAAATATTGAAAAAAAAATTTAGATATACTAAGGTTCATTTATATTTTCTATCATATTTTTTACAATCACTCATTTATTTTAATACCTGTGTATTTTAATAAATTGTCATAATGTACTTACATTTTTTAGCCGAACGTCATCACCTAAATCAGCTATCTCTTCTTCTAACCTCCCAATATTTTCCTGTTCACCTTCAAACCGAAGAAAATTCAAATTTTGAAAAATTTTACACCTATGCACCAGCCACTTTCATAGCTCAAATCATAAAAAGCGCTTGCGAAAGTCTTAATAATATGGATATGGGGGAAACGTTAAAATTAATGCTCCAACTAACGCCTTCTGTTAAATCTTTTTATCTCTGCAGCCACAAAAGTGTAGATAAACTGAAAAATTGTCATGCCATTGGTATTTAATTTTTTTAATAGTTGTATACAAAAACGACAAATGTTTTTTATATATATTGTTTTAACAAATGATAGGTGAATTGGACAATAACTACGAGTTTAAGCTATTATATGCTCACGATACGGATTGCCCCTACTCCGACCAAACTAACAATGGTATTTTTTTTTATAAAGTTATAATAAATTTTTTAATCATTTTTTTGTTATCAACATTTTGTCATATAAATATTATTCTTTGTGTCATTTTAGAAAAACTGATACCCACATGCACTAAGCGGTTACTCAAAACCGAAGATGCTTTTGAATATGTGTTTAAACCGTTTTCTTCCAATAATTCCATGCCTCACAACTACATATGCAAGTCTTCGCTAATTAAGAATCAGAAACGACCTTGTCCTGGTCACGGGTTTATAAACGCCAATGGGAATTTTTGTTTAAGCACTCCTCATAACGCCCATTGTCCTTATGGTAGTAGCTATTTAGCTTTTAATGAATTTTTTTTAAAAAATGGTATAATCATATGTTAACATAAAGATTTATGTTAGATAATTAAAAAGGAAAGCACAAATTAATAATGGACCTCAGGCAAGAGACATTAAAATATTTAACTCAAAATACTATTGCTTTTTGTCAAAAAAATATTGTTTAATGCTTTTAAATAATAAATTTTTTAGGGCTAACTTTTGCTAAATGGCGATACCTTACTAGTTTAGGCGCTTTATTAATTAAGCATTAATAATTGCTTGATTCCTATATTTCACTAATAATGTTTTTTATTTTCTTTCAATTTTATACCATATAAATCTTCATTTTTTGTTTAAGTTTCATTGCGAAGAAAATACGATAGAAATCACCACCGACCGATTGTGCTTATGAAAGATCTTAAAGATATTCCGTTAGGTTTATTAATTAAATTTAATTTTGCAATTGCGAGGGTTAGTTTAATATTAATAAATGACCATATATTTTTAATAACATTTTAGGGCCTTGTATCAATATTCTATCATTTTAATCCATGTTTAAGTAACGATTTCTTTATTTGAAATATTTTATTTGTTTATTATTAATTTTCGTTAAGGCGCCGGTCTCGATATGAGGCAAGTTGCTAGGGAAAGCAGTCAGCTGTCAGATTTGAGTTACGCTTCATCTGTGTCTGAAAATGAGGAAATTGAGCCTCAGCAAACACTACTGGAACCAATTTCGCCCGAAAAAGGAAATTCGATTGCTCTTGAGCCCATACTTCCGTTCGAAATACCATTATCTCCCCTGGCTAATAATATTAAAGGTTTTTTAATGCTTTTTATTGGACTTTAAAATTTGGTTACTAAAGTATCATTTGCGATCTTTTTACTTTGGTGCTGATTACTAATATAGATAAATTTTTAATTATTTGGTGTTAAAAGGGAGACATTTTATTTTTATTTTTTAGATTGTATTTCTAAGAATGGAAATAACATTTATATATATTCGAATACATAAAATATCCATTATAACACTATAAAAATCAACCTAATCGATTTTGTAAGAGTTTTGTAGAGAATTTTTATACGATAACGATCCCGGGTTTAGTTTTTTTTCCAATGCCGCCAATTTTTTAAAGCCTTTTAAGAAAAGGTTATAGCTTAAAATTATTAGCAATTTACTTTCAAGTTATTTAAAATTAAAAAACGTATATTAGGGAAACCCACAATTTTCAAAAATAAAAAAAAATAAATGTTATAAAAAATTTAAATGTCTTACGTTAATAATGAAGTTTTCCGTAATCTAAATATATTGTTTTAATTCATTTATCTTATTACTTTTCTTTCTCCGCTGGGCAAATAAGAAGTAATAAAATTGTGCTAGAACAATTCTAAAACAAAAGTAAATATAAAATCAGCCAGAATGTCCGATATCTATAAAATTAACGGTTAAAGGTTTGAAGAACATTTTTAAATACTCTAACTTAGTTTATATAAATTGTATTCCCTTTTATTTTTTACATTTTAAAGTATTCAATAAAGATTCTGTTTTTTTCACATTATTAATTTTACTTTGTTTTATCTTATCCCACAATAACTAATTTTTTGCAGAAGAATTTATTGAAAGTAATTACCAAGCCATGCCATTTGCCGGGCAGGAAGCGCAACCACAACAAATGCAGGAAAATTTGGATCGAGCATTTAATTTTAGGCAAATCGATGATCATACTGGGATTTATCTCCCATTTATCCTTCGTGAAAGTCATATTTAATACGATACACAATTTGGCATCGGAATAAAATCAGTTCAATATGTCAAGATGGGCTAATTACTGAGCTCTAATGTGGGCTCACTTACATTAAGTAATATATTTTACATTTGTATCTACCAATAATTACTTTTCAAAAAACCTATAGTTAATTTGTTTGCAGTTTTTGCAATTTTTTCTAATGCTTCTCATAGGGTATAATTTATTAAAAATGTTGAATCGCAAAATTTCTTTTACTATTAATTCTTCAAAAAATTTATTGGCATATTCAGATTCCTTATAAAAAACACATCTATAAAAGGTTTTTACCTAAAATTATTAGCAATTTACTTTGAAGTTATTTAGGATTTAAAAACAAATTTTATGACGAAAAACACTAATTTTATAAAAATGAAAAAATAAAAAAAAATTAAATATTAAAAAAAATTAAATATTAAAAAAAATTTAAACCCCTTACGTTAATAATGAATGTTTTCGTTATTTAAATATATTTTTAAACTTATATTACTACCCATAGGTTTTATGATATAAAAGCCCAAAATACCTCAAAAATTGAAAAATCTCAACTTCGACACCGAATAACTAAAAATTTAAGGCATTGGCTAAAATTCTTATTTCATATTCGTGATCAGCGCCAAAAACCATAGTTGCCATAAATGATGCTTAGGGTCGTCCAACTTTTGTTGTCCAGTTTAATTAGTGGTTTTTGTCATAAACTCCGTTTTTTGATCCTAAATAACTTAAAAGTAAATTGCTAAAAATTTATGCACTAACCTTTTTTAGATATGTTTTTTTATAAGCAATCTGAATATACTAATAGATTTTTTCTACCAATTTATAGTTAAAGTAAATTTTTTGAATTTTTTTCTAATCGCGGTTCAAAAAATAGAGGCCTTAGAAAAACATATTGAAACCGGGATCGTTATTGCAAGAAAAATCTCTACAAAATCCTTATAAAATCGTTTATGTTGTTTTTTTTGGTTGTCTTATTTATTGGTTTTTTATAGCCCTAAATGTATGTTAAAGGCCAGTAAATCATAATGCTAAATATTTCAAAAATAAATGAGCTCAAGTTACGATATTGAATATGATGTTTATTTGTATATATTTGTCACAATTAATTGGATACAAAGTCTTTCATTTAATATACCGTTTTTTGTTTTATCCAGACGTCCCTGCCCAACACAATTGGAAATAATTAAATTTTCACCTACCTCAGTTGAGTATAAACTCCTGGGTCAGCATAATCATAGGCCACCCCGGCTGCTAAATATCGAGAATGTATCGAGCCTTTTAGACCCGAGTCAGGTGTCGGTTTTACCCGTTCTTCAGCATATGTACACGTTTGAAGATGAAAACGGCGAATTTGTTGGCGGCAAACGTAGAAGGGGACGACCCAAAGGATCTGTTGCTAACAAAAAAGAACAAGACGTAACTCCTATTATTATGATAAAATAACCTTAAATAAATATGTATTTAGGGCTAAAGCATTGACCTATAATTTTAGCAATATTTAGCTAAATTATCGGAAGTTAATTTTTTTATATAGTTTAATTGAATTAAAAAATACCAAGTAATACTTTCTTTTCATACTCATGTTGTTCTAAACTTTTTACATACTTTATATTATTTGTGTCGTCTTACATGTTAGCTTATCAAAACGGAATTCAATCCAGATGAAGTTTTTGGGCCGGAGGAAGAGGAAGACCCTTTTGAATTTAACGATGATATTGACGAAGACGAAGACTACCAGGTTTCCGATCACGAGCTCCAAGCCGAAGAAGATCTCTACGTCGACGATGATTATATGGACAGTGCCGAAGAGTACGATTACGAATATGAGGGTGAAGAGGACGAACTTCGGTCTTACGATTCTGAGGATGAAGACGAAGATAACGAAACCATTATTGGCGGGGAAGGCTATGAAACCGAAGAGGACGATGAAGATGGCTCGTGCGACGAGGATCTTTACCGTCGTCGTCGACGCCGTAGTCGACCCCGTAAGAAAGAAAACTTCCAGCTTCCGGCAAATCCTTCAGGTGAAGAATTTTATTCCGATATGGCACAGATGCAACTCCAACAATCGACGACATACTTCCAGCACCCGGATGGGACGATTGAAATTATACCTCCTCATTTTGAAGTTGCTGCCACCTCACCCCACCTTGTGCTTGATAATTTTGACAATGCTAACGAGACTGTTGACGCTGTCCCGGACCCTAACATACCCGAAAATTTAAATTCCGTGCCGAAACAGCAGCACCCTATTACTTACGATGAAATTGGTATGAACAATGTTTCCTGTGTTGCTTCAGTTGATACCTCAATAACCGCTACCGATAATATAGCAAATATTCCCATTCCTGATCCTATTGTTCTTTACGAATCTGGAATAACTGGAGCAACAAGCTCTGCTTCCTCAGCTACAGTCCCCATTGCAAAGCCATCATCGTTTGCCTACAAAAGGCGACCTGGTCGATTGCCGATAGAGATTCAAAACGAAATTGATGCCCGTAATTACCAAGTTTCACTGCTACGGGCCGCTGACCCAAATAATCCCCACCTCGAATCAACTATTGAAGCACTTTTGCCCCCGATAACGTTTGGTGATGGGTCTATTCTCGACGGAGGTTCGCCCAAAAAACGTAAACCACGTTTTGAGATTACGCCCGAGGTTATTGTCGAGGGCAAACGTGCCCGTAAGAAGAAACGTTTCGAAGATTGCATGTTGTACGACGACTCTAAAGTTATCGGTCTCGAAAACGATAACGAAGACGATCAAGATCATAACCCAGGTGGTCTGGACGATGAATGGGGCCAAAATGAAGATGAAGCGGCCGAGAAGGCTAAATTCAATAAGTTTTTCGATAAAGATTACATACGCTCCCATTACGGTGCTGATGGCAATACGAACAAGCGGGAGACTATAGAAGGTGTTGATGTTATGGAAGTTGTCAAACCGGTCAGGAAACGTGGGAGACCCAAGCAGGAGCCTCAATTTTATGATGACGATGAGGGCTTTGTTGTCAACGAGCCCATCGATAAAGGTTTTTTTTGCTTTAATTATATTGATACTATTTTTTACATGGTGTTAACTGATGTTTGTTGAATACATTTTATTACGGGGGCTTGTGAGCCACGAAATTTACCTGAAGCAAATTTGTTGAACATTTATTTTTATGCATCGGACTTATATCCTTTGTAAAATCGGCGCATTTTTCAAGTCAGTGTTATTTTGATAGTCTTTTTTATTCCGTTTCTTCTATGCACCTCCCTTAGTTGACATTTTTGAGGAAAACCAGGAGGGCGAAGAGAGTGCCTCGATAAAAGTCGAAGATTTGAAGCCCATCTCAATTTCGTTCAACGTGAAATACATGAGCGGGCGTCGGTGTAAACGCGCTCCCTTTTGCGAGGGTTACCTCTACCGTATGACCAATTTCAGTGGGCCCCTATACTTTTCTGTATGCCGGACGCCAGAATGCCCTGGTACTTTTTTTACGCTAATATATTTTTGATTCTAATTTTTTAGAAGGGGTTGTTTTCTTATAAATAACAAAATATATTTGCTAAGCCTGGGAAAAACATGGGCCATTTTTTAACATGTCTTTATCGAACCTACAAAAATGGGGGAAACCCATCACAAAAAGGGGCAAAGGCTTTCTAAATACGAAGAACCCATTTTTGTTTTTAGAAGACCTTCTAACCTTTATTTTTACAAGTTTTTTTACAGATACAAAAATGACTTGAACCACACGCTTGCTGTTTAATTAAATTTTAACTTACTAATTATTATTTAGCATTTTATTATGTTCGTACTATGTTTTTTAGGGCGGACGGTCCCATAAAATTTTTTCAGTTTAATATACAAATATTAAGGTGCGTTTTTAAAATTTTTAGGATTTTTCGTATGCCACTAGAATTATTATTCACCTCTTGGTAATAATTTTTGTTTTTCACATTTTTAGTAGCTTTTAGGCTTTTTGTTGTCTATATTTTTTTATTTATAGATATATGTTTACTATTCGTTTAGCTCGAGGTTATTTAAATCGAACGACTCAAATATTCTATCTGACCACCGAGCACAACCATGACAGGATATCGGAAGAAAGTGCCCGAGATATGCTCGAACAACCGTACGTTAGTATTAAACAGCGGCTAAATCAAAGTAGTAAACATTTGTGAATATAGAAAACGCAAAAAAATTGTTTGAACAATAAAATGCTTTTTTTCAATCTCTTATTAGGTCTGAATGGGAGTTTTGCATTAAAAATTTCTAAAAATACCTAAAAATTTCAAAAATATTTGGTATTAAACAATTTTTGCTATTTTACAGACTTAATATTTTTAATAAAATATAAACGTATTGGATTATAAAAAATTTTGTTGTTTGAGCATTCGCTCTGACCTAATGTTTCTATTTCACTTAGAAAAAATTAATTTTTCAGATTTGTGTTCTTTAACTAAATTTAAATGAGGATAATGAAAATTTAATCTAGTTAACAAATTTAAAAAGTAGGCAAATTATAGTATAACCTTTATTATTTTTTACATCAATAGTTACTTGTTTTATGTTGTATCTTTGTTATGTTATAAATTTTTAAACACTTTTGTAGCATATCATCTACCTATATTTCGTTTTACTTAATGCATCCACATTTTGTGTCCGAAAATATAATTGTTGAGGCATTTTTTGTTTATATAAAATACCATTTTTAGAAACATTTTTTTAAAATTAAATTAACAGCTATTCCAATTTTTCATTAAGTTTACTTTACGCTTAAAACTTATTTTTAATATTTAATATGTCTGATAGCATTTTTAGTTAACTATTTGGGTTTGTGCCGAATTAGATTTTTATACACAGGTCAACAAATATTTATTTCAAAAACGTGAATTTTATGAAAACATAAAAAAATGCATTCCCATAATGACCTAATCTCGTAAATTTTTCCGTTAGTTTCTTCCGTCTTTGATGAATGGCATTTATTGATTAAAATTGACAAATCAAAATATACCCTAAAAAGAAAAAATTTTAAAATCTTTTTTTGCATATTAAAATCTCTTGTAACTTATAATTTTAATCACAAATAATAAAGAAAAAAATTAATTTTACAAGCGGCATTTAGATAATACAAAATATTTCGCGTCTTTAAATAAGGCACGATTATTATCGGTTTTTAATGAAAATATTTTAGAGTTTAAATTTAACAATTTAACTATTGTGAATAGGTAAAAATAAAATATCAAATTATTTTTGAATCTTTTTTAGTTTTTTAATCTTTTTTTCTAAATTTTTCAATGTAAATATTTGACTAATTAAGTTTGATTTGGAAAAACGGTAAACTGATTTGATATATTTTAAAATGGCAGGTTTGCTCATAATTGTCAAAAAATTGTTGACCTGCGTAATTTGTGACAATTTCCACAATCTATTTAAACTTAAAAGTTGTTTAAGTTTTATGAAAATGTTAATGTTAATTATCAGAATTTATTGAAGGTTAATTACATTAGGAAATGTATAATATCTTACTTTTTTAACCAAGAATGTAAGCTGTTTGTATTATTAGCTTGTAGAATCTTTATTTATTGCTAATCATTCTTAGGCAAAATTAATAAACGGGATAAATAGGGGCTCATTTATATACTCAAATTAATTAATTCTCTATGATACAAAAACATTCTTATATCTTTAAAATGTTTATCTAGATTATTACAACCAAACACCGCAAGATAAGTTCGCTTCTGACCCTTGCACCTTTAACATCCCTGGCCTGACTTACGTTATTTCGCGTTTGGGTAACATTATATACAACTACAAAAACTTTTTGTACGTCATATCAAAGTACTACAAAGAGACGGCGTTTCTCAGGTGTCGAAGGAATTCCTGCCCTGTCAGGGCTCGGCTTAACCCTGTTAAAGGTGTATAAAAATTTTGCTAATTTTACATTATTATTTACATTAATACTATACAGGTCAATAAACATCAATGTCAGAAACGTGAATATCCTGAAAATATATAAGAATGCATCCCCATGATGGCTTAATCTCATATATATTTTGCGTTTTTTTTAATTTCCTACTTTGGCTCTCTCGATCCGTCCATAGCGAAATATGGCCTCTTTACATATTGACGTGACTAAATATACCAAGAAAAAACCTATAAATTTTTTTTGCATATAAAAATCCCTTGTAACTTATATTTTTATCAAAAATAATGGAAATTTTTTTATGTTAATACATCGAGCTCTTACATCGGCATTAGATAATACAAATATTTCGCGTCCAAACATAAATACGACACGATATATTATCGGTTTAAGTTTGTTTTGTCAAAAGCTTTTCTGATAGTCCAAAATTTATTTATGTATTCAAAACTTTATTTTGCTATGTAATTGGCTTATCTAAAAAATAAATTTTTATAGGTGCATTTATAAATAGCACAGGTCAACAATTTTTTGAGAGTCATGAATTAATTACAGAGATCAAATCTGCCATTTTAGGATCCGTGTACCGTTTCCAAATTAAACTGTGTCATTTATGACCATTAAAAATTTTTAAAAAAAGGTTAAAAACCATAAAAAATCAAAAAAATAAATTGAAATTTTATTTGCATATTAACAATAGTTAAACTGAATTCAATTTTCAAAAAATATTTTCATCAAATATCAATAATATATCGCGTCTTATTTAAGTGTGACGCGAATGTATTACTCAAATGCTGATGTAAAAGCTTTAAATATTCATGAAATTAATTTTTATTTGTGATTAAAAATATTAGTTGTAAGGGATTTTTGTATGCAAAAAAGTTTTTTTAAATTATTTTTTATTAGGGTATATTTAGATCTGTCATGGTCAAAAAGGCCATCTTTCGCTATTTACGGATCTAAGGAACCAAAGACGGAAGAAATTAAGAAAAACTAAAAACATTTATGAGATTAGCTAATCATGGGGATGCATTCTTTTATGTTTTTCTAAAATCCACGTTTTAGACATTAATTGTGGACCTGTGTAATATTTGATTTTAATCCTTTTTTAGTTAATTATCATTTTTTTTTATTGTCATATATGATTCTACTTTTGTTTAATATTATTTTTTAGAATAAATGTGCAAAATTTTTTCATTTTTATATTACATTTTAATTTTTTACATCTAGTCTTGACAATAACCAAGACCTAAAACATCTTAGCATAAAAATTGAATGTTATTTGAAATAATTATAATCCTCGGTCTAAAAAAAACAGTTCCTCCAAAACCTTGGCCAAAATTATCTGAACATATTATATAAAGAAGAAAGTTGCGAAATTTGTAAATAAATTTATAAGGAAGTGTTTGATCAAGAGTGCAAGAAATTGTTAAAATGAAGCACCAGATCTTAATATTTATCTTAGGTTACATCAATTTTAAAGTGCTTGCTTCAATATTATTAATTTAATTAAATTTGGATTAATCTTTTTAATTTTGCTCAATTTGAAGGTTTTAAACTTAGTCGAACGCATAATCATCCCGAAGATTATCACGAATACCTCGGACTTCAGACCCGGTACCGTATGAAACAGGCACTAATAGCTAACCCCGAAAAACATCCTCGTCAAGTTTATTGCGAAGTTATAAATCAGGTATTAAAAATGTTGTACCGGAGCATAAAATTTTA